>APFE031619474.1:19421-65368 GCA_000404065.3 Pinus taeda | reverse complement strand
AAATTACTATTTTTTTCTATAAAAATTATATTCTTTTTATTTTATTTTTTATTTTTTCCAATAAGAATTATCAATTTATAGAAATCGTCAATTTTTTCCAATAAGAAATACCAACTTGCTTAATTCATTATGTGATTATGTAAGCTTGAATACAAAAAATACCAACTTGCTAATTTTTATAAAAAAAATTATAAAAGGTAATTGATCTTAGCATTAGCTTTGCTTTTCTCTACATTATTTCAATTTTCCACCAAGGTTGCCTAGTTCCAAACTTGTATTCTTCCAATGCATCAACAAAGAAAAGCTGTAAATAAAAATTTACCTTGCCAGAAGGATTCTTATTCAACAATTAAAGAGTAAGTTCAGTGACCTATTTCCAGTAATTCAACAATTGAAAAATAAATTTTTAAGTCATTGAAGTAACTATAAATTTTATTTTTTTAACAAAATAAGTAAAAAATGTAAATCAATACTTTTAAATTTACGTACTTACAACATCTTCTGAATTTATAAATATATTTACACAATGTTCGAAAATCCTTTAATTTGAAAAATTCTTATGTATTTAGTTAACTATGTAGATTTGTATATATCAAACTTCCAAATCTGTATACCTTGCCTATGGCCATTGTTTCGTGTAATGAAGCAAAGACCATTGTTTAGTGTAACTGTTCGGTGTAACGAAGCACAGGCCATTGTTCATTATTTGGTGTACCGTAGCATAGGCCATTGTTCAATGTAACTGTTCCGTGTAACGAAGTACGGGCCATTGTTCAGTGTAACAAAGCATATTACGTATTCATGTTGGGGTGCCAAACACATTAAGGGATGAAGCCGGAGATAATGAACGGGTAACAAAGCATATTATGTATTCATGTTGGGGTGCCAAACACGTTAAGGGATGAAGCCGGAGACAATGAACTAGAGCAGGTGACTTTGATAACTGGAGCAGGTGATTTTGACAAAAATGTAGCACCTTACCCAATTGGAATTTTCCAAATTAATGGCTGCACTGAACTAAACTGGCGAATTAACATATTTTTTCTGCTGATACTGACAAACTTGGTAACTATGCTTTATTTATTACATTTTTTTTTACTTTTAATTACTTTCTCTTTTTAAAATTGATATGAAACTATATTATGTCATGTGGAGATCGAAATATTTTATTTATAACTGAAAATGAATAAATGAAATATAATATTTTTATAACATTAAATAATCAACAACAAATAGAAAATTGTAATTTTTCATATTTTATAATACTTTTAATTAACACTAATTAAACATACATATATATATTTTCTTGGTTTATTATAAACAATATTACTTTTCTATATAAAAAATATTTTATTTTTATGTAAAAGAAGAACATACTAAATCGCACCCACTACCGTAAAATAAAACATTTTCTTTGTTTATTATAAACAATATTATTTTTCTATATAAAAAATATTTTATTTTCATGTAAAAAGAACACATACGAAATCACACCCACTACCGTAAAATAAACTTTTCAACCCAATAAAAAAATTAAAATAAAATGACATTCTATCTCTCAAATATTGGAGAGTAAATATATGCTCCTCCATGTTAGCCTTTTGAAAGGCTTTGACAAATCATTCAACTCTCTTCGCACTGGAGGACAACCGTGTATAACGATTCCATGGCAGTTAATGGCAGACCATGCCTTATTGTCCACATTTATAAGCATCTATTACCAACTCGAATATGCAAATCCATTTTTCCTCAAACCAGGCGGACCACCCAAATAATAATGTGTATGGATATATCTGCTTTCCTTTTTCCTATTTCACTGTATATGGACATGACTCGCCAAGTGGTGATTGTACGATCACAATTCGGAGCGGTTTGCTCATATTGGTGACGCACTCGTTCCAACTTATGTATCACGTAAGCCTTCCCGCTTCCAAGGCCGAGTGGTCATGATTACCACCGATAAGAGGATAAGTAGTGAAGTAATAATGAGATATTATAATGTCAAAACATTGGTATAGGAGCCATATTATTTTTCATTCTATATAGATGGGAGATAAAATTGTAGACACTCAATATATTCTTTATTATTATTGAATGAGGAAATTATACACATTTATACAATCAATAGTTTCAAGATAGGGATTCTATCTTGGACGTACACTAGTGTGGTTGAGAGATTATCTCAACCACACACTAAACTAGGAGAAACTAAATTCCTATTATGTAGGAACAAACTTCTCAAATGGGGAATTACAACCATAGACAAGTAGGAATTAATTATTTCCAACTCCCCCCCTTAATGACTACTTGTCATGATAGTCAAATCCACCACTATCAGGCGAACTGCATGTACAAAACCTCCAAAAACACAATCTGTCGCCTTCGGACAGATCCACAACTTCTTTGATCCCACGGATCCCCTTGAAGGTTAATTGGCGCGATCCTGAACGTAAAACTCGCGCCCATTGGCGCGATTAATGGCCTAACAGACGTGCCAGTTGACCTTCCTGGCGCTGTTGTCAACGCGAAAAACGTGCCAATCCTCTTCTACTCAGAAAATTCATATGAGTCCGAGCCAGGTGTTCTGCAGTCCACCTGCTCAATTGAGCACAAAGCTCTCGTGTACACATAGCCACAAAGGCACCTCAAGCCACACAGGCGATTCAGCCACAAAGGTAATCTGCCACCACCGGGCAAGTCCGATTTACCACCACCGGGCAAATCCGCGAACTTCAATATGCCACCACCGGGCAAGTCTGATTTACCACCACCGGGCAAATCCGCCAACTTCAATATGCCACCACCGGGCAAATCTGATTTACCACCACCGGGCAAATCCGCCAACTTCAATATGCCACCATCGGGCAAATCCTGTAGCCACTAAGACACTATAGATGGTTTCTGGCTCTCCGCCAACTATCACATTACAGTGACAAAAGATGGTTTCAGGCTGACCATAAACCATTACATAATGGTTTTGAGATCACTACGAACTTTCAAATGCCTTTACAAGGCTTACATTTCATACTTCAACATTTGGAGTTTTTGAGTACATACAATGACTATTACAACATGCTAGGGAGTCTATTCCACAAACCACACTAACTCAAACAAACATCTACTTTGTTGTCCACCATAAAAGTTGTCATTGCTCCTTTAGTGTCACTGTTGCACAAAATTAATATTTGGTGCAATTCAACCTTATTACCCACCACATAGTACATTTGCATCATCTTACTGATTTAATTGTCTTGGATTTACCTGCATGATTTGTTAGAGTAGCTAATTCTAACAAAACCACTCCATTGAGTTAGCTAAGTTCAATGCTCATAATTCCAAAACATTTATAAATACCACATTTTACTATTGCAGTGGCAGAATATTACCAATGAAACTCGAACCCAACTATTATGGCTCGTCCATCACCATGTTAACCAACTTTCTTTGCCACGAGAAATCCATATACAAGGCAAATCATAAGAAGCCCTTCGTTTTTCTAATACCAAATAGCGAGATACATCAACTCTTGTCCTCTGTATCATGAAGGCTCCACTGGTATTAAAAGGCATGACAACTTCTCCATTGCATGATACCGCAACAAGACCACAAGTTCCTTTCTCCATATGTCCTATAACATAATTAGCTGCTTCCTTGAGAGAAAAAACTTTGTACTCCATTAGTGCAGCTACATCTTGTGCCACAGTAGCTCGTATTATATATTCTACCTGTAGCAGAGAAAGCACATAAATGGTTCGCATAGTTACCTGCACCTATAATTGGAGTGTCTCCAATTTGACCCACCATCTTGTTCACCAGGCCACCTGTAGAAGTAGCTGCTAACAATTTCCTAGACTGTCAACTACCACACATCCAACTGTCTCTTGATGGCAAATACTTTTTGTTGGTGTGGAAAAGTCAACCTGCACTGTATGAGTTGCTCTTGCTCGTCGCAGTCGTTCCACATTCTCTTCAGTAATAAAGTGCTTTGCATCAGTGGTATCAACACCTTGTTCTCTTGCGAATTTCTCCGCTCCATCAAAGACCAAATAAATGTGAGGAGTCTTCTCCATAACAAGTCAAGCAAGAGAAATTGGGTTCACCACTGTAGAAAGACTAGAAACTGCTCCACAATGTTTTGTGGGACCATCCATGATGGTTACCTCCATTTCAACTATGCCTGCCTTTGTTAGGACTGAACCTCTACCAGCATTGAAAGTTGGATCATTCTCAAGTTCGTGGACCACAATCTCAGCGACATCGAGAGCTGATCGAGACTCTCAGAGAGTAGCAACTCCAATGTGAAGACAGTGGCGAATCCCGGCTTCGGCTCTTTCACTGCGCTCCAACGTTACTGTGTGAGCAATATCCACTGCTCCTCCATGCAAGGCAATTGCCCACCCCATTATCCTCTGCCTATCGCCTTCACTCGCACCCTTCCTCGTCGGCCACGCAGGTAGCAGATCTCAACACTTCAAGCCAAGCTTGCCTTCCTCTGCCAAGCTTGATCCAACAATATATGGTAATAGCAATTGGCTTTGCTAAAATCCTTCTAGAATCCTGCATTCGCTGCACCGGATTCTGAGATCCACGTCAGGTACCAAATCAGGATACCGTTCCATGAGCTGCAACAGTGCCCAAGTTGTAAACATCATTCTATTCTGGGTACATGCATAGTATAGATCCACATACAGGCCACTGTCCACAATTATAACCTGAAAGGCAACGAATTCTTGGACAGCCCTAATGTGGTTTTCTGTGATTCCACCCTACCATGGAGCAAGATCCTCGTGCATCCACTGGAAAAAAAGGCAGGGCAGGACCTGTTGCTATTTTGGATGGTTGTATCAATCTCAAAGGCGAAGCGCAGCTCAAGTAGGAACACTGGAATATCTGTGAAGCTCTCCCATATTTTCTAGAAGAGGAAAATATTTTCAGTGGAAAATCATGCCATGGGGTGGGTTTCAGATTGTCCCCAGCAACTGTCTTTATTCGTTTGATAGCATCGAACTTTTTAGAAACCAGCAAACATGTTGTAGTGAATACCAGAAGCGCAAACATTAAGCTGAGAAACCAAAAGTCCATTAATCTGGAAAGGCATTGTTGCCGAAGAGGACGAGGTTCCCTTACTACCACCATTCTCAATTACCCTAAAAAAATGAACGCTCTCCTGATCCTGCAGCTGTTGCCTTATTTATGAACTCACACCAAATCCCCAAAACCCATGAGAGAGACTTGTACAGGCCACTGAAAAAAGCAGACAGGGTTACCACTTCCAGAAAACACAGCAACAACGTTGCCAGTCGGCCTTTGCAACTCCTCCACGGATCTGGCAACAGAGATTCTCGTTTGCTTATTTATGTGGATGACGAGTTCATTTCGAAGGCCTGGAAGATGCAGAAGAAGATGACTAAGGAGGGGCTGAGGCCTCCGCTTGCTTCTGGCTCTGCATTTCCATACAACTACTTCAAATCCCAATCTTCTGCCCCCTTTGATATTTAAACTATCAATCTACCTAGAACCTAGTATGCTTAAAATTTCTGAGGGTCTGGTGATCGATCCCGGGAATGTAAAGAACATATATATATATATCTATATATTATATATATATATATAATCTGTGATTTGCACAACCACTGCCTTTACACCAGCAAAGAGCGCCAAACATTGTTTCATTATCGACCATCCATATATTGGCGCCTAGATCCAATGCAGCTCTATCTCCATTAAAAGCAGCAGATCAACCTTTACGGATTCACGCAAACGATCAATCCTCCAAGCCACAGGTTCACACAACAACTCCCACAAACGATGCCACGTTACTAGTCAATGGCCAATTGAGGTTCAGTGAGCACATGCAATGCATAAAAAGGCACAAAACTTGCTTCTGTTGCGTTGTAGGTTTAGGCATATCCACAACAATGCCCACGGAGGTCCGCCTACGCAGATCAACGAGCCCTCCTCAGTGGCCACGATTCGGATCTGCAACACGACCGTCGATTACCAACAACCGATCCACCAAACGAGATCTAATGCAATTAGAGTTTCTGAACACGCATCCAAGCCAAGCCTCATGTCACTCCGGGTCAGGAAAAAAAAGATCTATAATTCACAGTCACATCACGGCTCTTCACTGCTACCAAAGCCTGACCACTCTCTACACCTGGGGACTCGATCCTACAGATATACCACGCTCTTTCTAGCTCCATTTGCATAGCAACAACAAAATGATGGGAAAACCAGTAATGGAAAAACAAACAAAACACTTATCAAACTTTTTTTTTCCCTTAGCCCAGGAGGGGCTAGGCCCTCACTGGCTCTGATACCAAGATAAAATTTCAGACACTCAATATATTCTCTATTATTATTGAATGAAGAAATTACACACATTTATACAATCAATAGTCTCAAGATAGGAATTCTAGCTTGGACGTACACTAGTGTGGTTGAGAGATTCTCTCAACCACACACTAACTAGGAGAAACTAAATTCCTATTATGTAGGAACAAACTCCTCAAATGGGGAATTACAACCATAGACAAGTAGGAATTAATTATTTCCAACTATGGGCTAATTTCTCCTCCGTAAAATTTCATAATTAAACCCTTTCCCTCGAAATGAATTTATGAACCATGTAAAATATTTAATATTTGTCCAAATCCCAGAAGCTTAATTTAGCATGTAATGAACCTTGTTTTATGATTGAACTTTCTCCAAATCCCTGAAACAAAATGGATTTATGGATCATTTAAAATATTTAATATTTGACCTTTGTATGGACCTTCAACCACCCTTAAAATTTAACATCTTAATTTTAAGGACATTTTCAAATTGGCTTAACCCTGTTGGACACTTTGTGGGCTTTTCAACGATCCTTCAAATTTAACATCTAATTCTTATGGACTTTTTCAAATTTGCTTGACCCGGTTGGATCTTTTAGCGATCATAAAACTTTAATGTGTAACCATTTCAAAGTTGTGACTTGGAAAATGTAACATGTAATTTGAAAAGAATAAAGAATATTTCTATTAAGAATATTAAAGATGATTATTTCTATTGAAAAATTAAATTAAGTTTATAAAGTGCATTATTTTATCTAGTTATTCTGTATAAGTTATTCATTAAACATTTTTTTAATTTAAATATTTCTTATTATCATTTACTAATCACAAAACATAATTTATGTATATATTGTTTCAAAAAAAATGTAATCTATTAATATAGAGTTAAATTTTCAAATATTAATTTATATAGTTAGATTTTCAATTCAATTTTTAGGAATAAGAAGCAAGCCCAATTAGTTTTTGTGGAGCATTTAGTGATGAGAATGAAAGAATCATTTATATATTCGAGGCCTATAACTTTAGATAGAAGCAATTCAATCAAGCTCTATGCCATATAATTAACGGCACAAGTGATGGTTTAGAAAAAAATAAAAGTTTAATCATTGAGAGATACTTTTAGATTATAATTAAAATGGAAAAGAAATTATAAAATGGTTCTCCTAAGTCAAACTCTCTAATAGTTGGAAGTTAGAAGGTGGATTGGAAAGAGTGAATTCTTTATTAGCATAAGTCTTGATGTGCATTATTACTCATGTAAGAAGGCTAGGGAATAAATTAGCTATTAAAATATCCAATGAAGGAAATTTAATCTCTCAAAAAACTTTGTGAGAATATTTCCTCTTAGGACCTTTCTTTCCAATGAAGGGTGATATCTCAACATGACTAGAATCATGTGTATAGTTGACTTATCTATGGGGTACAATGTCCCATATAGTTGGCATATCATATGAATGGGTTGGCATGTTGTAGCACGAAGAATAAGAGTAATAGTTTTAGGTGGTATCCTTAATTGTTTGATGGCTTTTGAGCTTATGGCAGTGTGAAAAGGTATGTACTTCATAATCATGTATGAAAGAATGGAGGTTAGAGGACATGACCTAAGGTTGTATAATTCAAGGAGAAGATATTTTATTTTTATTTTCTATTTTTCCTTTTATGCTTGAGGTTTATTTTATCTCTTCTAGAAGTTTAAGTTCTTAAGGAAATTTTTGAAGCATTTTCTCTAGTATGATGTCAATTTCCTAGGTAGATGGGAACCCTAGATAGTAATAAGAGTGAATAAATGGTCATGAATAGTTGCATGACCTTGTTTGATGTGGGTTCAGTTTCTCATCACCTTGGCTTGGGTATTCTCTTTCTCCTGGGATCATCTCCTTTGAGGTTTGTTTCATCTTTTATAAGTTCTTATTTTGTTTTCTCTTCTATCTCTAGATTGTGTAGTTCTATGTATTGTTCTATTTTCCTTCGGCATATTCTCTTTTTACTTATCTTAGTTCCTTACAACTTATGCTCTCTTTTGTGGGTCAGCATTTTTTGTTTCACTAGGCTATTTATTTTTAGGTTATATTTGTGAGCTTGGTGGACCCATTGTTCTCCTTTTTTTTCTATTCCAACTATGGTTCATAGGCTTGGATATCTTCGTGAGGATTTTGAATTTTCTTCCTTAGTGATTTCTAATATACTTTATCCATCTCTTAGATCCTTAGAGCTCTCCCTTTGGTCCTACTCTTCTATATTATTTTCCTCCACGATGAGGTGAAATCATCCTTCAAGAAGGTGGGGTAGGAGGGCCCAAGTTTCTTTACATCCTAGAGCTCAAGTGGTAGTAGAGAGCTATGTAACTCGGTATTCCTATGTGATCACTCCTAAAATTAGGAGGGAAATTCCTTAGACACATAAGGAGGATCAAAAAGAAATAAATTTCACATCGAATCAAGAAATTGAGGAAAATGTTAATAGTTAGATTCCGAATACTAACAACACAAGATATCAAGAGACCTAATACATGCAAACAATTGACATCTACTATCGATTTAAAACAATTATGGGAAAAGTGTTGATTGATTGATTAGAAACCTAACAAGAAATTTTGCTATGCATATGTTAGGAAACCAACTCAAAAAAAAGATAAAAAAAGATAGATCAACGCCTTAAACTTCAGCATCTTTGAGGGGGAAACCTCCTCTACATTACACAAATGAAAAATTCTTAGATGATTCAAATAACAAAACCTCCTTTCTATATATAGGATTCTAAGGGGTCACAATATAACCAAAGCCAACCTAACAATAATAATATAAAGGCACAAAAATAACAATAGTGGGATTTTATGGGGCACAATAATAACAATATGGGGACAATAGGGGCACAAAAATAACAATAAGGGATATAATGACAATAGTAATGGGGGAATCACTAGTATTATAGGGACCTAACATGCCCCTCTCCTTCAAAAAAGTGTTGTCCTCAATGCTTGAGTAGTTCTGGGTGCTTTTGTATAAAATCCTCATCCTCTCATGTGGAATCTTCAACGGGTAAGTTCTTCCACTTGATGAGATACTCTGAAATTGATCGATTTCGTAGTTTGTCGAGTTCTTGTTTCTTTGACTGCTTCAGGTTCCAATATGATTTTTCCTTCCTCATCAAGTTTTGGAAATATTATTTGAACTGGAATCTTGTCACCTATAACCTCTTTAAGCATGAAACATGGAAAACTGGGTGCACTCGGGAAGCTGTAGGAAGTTCCAATTTGTATGCCATAGTACCTATCTTTTGCAACACCTTGTATGGACCATAATACTTTGGTAATAATTTTTTATCCTTATTAGCTTGCTTGAGGGATATTTGTTTACATGGCTGTAGCCATAGGAATACCCAATCACCTACATCAAAACTTCTTTCGCTCCGATGTTGATATTCCTGATGTTTCATTCTATTTTGCACCAAGGTGAGGTTATCCTTTAAGAGTTGGAGAACTTGTTGCTGATGCTCGATGTGATCTTCCACTGCTTGAACCTTAGAATTTTCTCTTAAATATGATGTGATGGATGATGGATGATATCCATAAAGTGCCATAAATGGGGTCATTTTTTTTGCAGTATGGAAGGAAGTGTTATACCACCATTTAGCCAGAGGCAACCATTTGATCCATTGTGTTTGTTTATCAGATACAAAGCAATGGAGAATTCCTTCCAAAAATTAGTTTACTATCTCGGTTTTCCAATCAGGTTGAGGATGATAAGATGAGCTATGAGCTAATTGAATCCCAAGACAAGAACATAATTCTGTCCAAAAATTTCTAGTGAAAATGGGATCTCTGTTGCTTACAATAATCTTTGGGTTTCCATGTAGCTTTTGAATTGTTTCCATAAATGTAGTAGAAAATGTACTCACATTAAATGGATGAGATAATGCACAAAAATGTGCATACTTGGTAAGTCTGTCAACTACCACCATGATAACATTCTTTCCTTCACACTTGGGTAAACCTGTGATAAAATCCATTGAAACCTCCTCCCAACGCTGGCTTGGAATGGATAAGGGTTGTAATAGTCCTGGGGTCTTAACTGTTTCAACTTTATTTTGTTGGCAAACCAAACATTCTGCAACAACCTTTTGAATATCCGATTTAAGGCCATCTCAAAAAAAATCCTTCTTAACCATGTGGTAGGTTTTTAGAAATCATGAGTGCCCTCCTAAGGGAGAGGTCTACAATTCCCTAAGAATATTTTGTTTAAGTTGTGAATTCTTACATAGGTATAGCCGATCCTTGTACCACAACGAATCATTTTTCCATCTAAATGTACTGGATGTATTGGGATCTTGTTATATCTTTTAAATGAGTGCCCAACACTTCCTCGTCATTCTTCCATTCATCCCTTGCTTCATTTCTCAAATCTGGTTGGATAATAGAAATGCCATAAAGAAATGCTTCCACATCCCAATCCTTTCTTGAGAGTGCTTCTACCACAACATTTTGCTTCCCTTCTTTCTAGATGCTTTCAAAGTCATAGCCCAACATCTTTGTGACCCATTTTTGCTACTCTTCTAAATATAATCTTTGTTCCAAAAAGTATTTAAGACTATCATGATCTATTTTTACCTTGAAGTGTCTTCCCATTAGGTAGGGTCATCATTTATTAAGTGCATGTAGTATTGCCAACATTTATTTCTCATAAATAGCTTTGTGTAAATACTTTACTTTGATTGGACGACTTTCAAAAGAAATGTGTCTTTGTTCTTGCATTAAAAAAACACCAATTCCATTTCCTTAGGCATCACGTTCAACAATAAAGGTTTTTGTGAAGTCTGGTGTAGCTAAGATTGGTGTTTGGCACATTGCCTCTTTAAGATGTTCAAAGGCCTTCATTGCTTCTAGATTCCATGAGAATGCATCTTTCTTCAATAATGTTGTTAGAGGTGTTGCTATTCTCCCATAATTCTTAAGAAACTTGCGATAATACCCTGTCAACCCAAGAAATCCTTGTAGATGCTTTATGGATGTGGGGATTTTCCATTCCTTAATGGTTTTAATTTTGCTAGGGTCTACGTTTACACCTTCATGAGATACAATATGACCCAGATAGTCCACCTCTTATACTCCAAAGAAACATTTGGACATTTTTTCATATAATTGTTTCTCCTCCAATAGTTTGAGCACCATGTCAACATGTTGGACATGATCCTTCCAAGAATTGTTTTAGATTATTATATCATCAAAATATACTAACAAAAATTTTCTAAGGAAGGGTTTGAAAATTGGATTCATCAAACCTTGAAATGTAGAAGGTGCATTAGTAAGGCCAAAAGGCATGACCAAAAATTCATAATGAAACTCATGAGTTCTAAATGTTGTTTTTGGAATGTCTTCAATCTTCATTCTGATTTGATGATATCCTGAACAAAGATCCAACTTTGTGAAGTAAATTGATCCATGCAATTCATCCAATAATTCATCAATGACAAGAATGGGAAATTTATCTTTAATAGTGAGCTTGTTGAGCTACCTATAATCTTGGCATATGCACCATGATCCATCCTTCTTGTGAACCAATACTACTGGAGTAGAGAAAGAACTTTGATTAGGTTGAATTATACTAGCCTATAGAATTTCTACAACCATACATTCAATTTCACTCTTTTGGACATAGGGATATCTGAAAGGCCTGATGTTGAGAGGAATACTTCCTGGAATCAAATTGATAGCATGATCATGATCATGAATATGTGGGAGGCCTTTGGGAGTCTCAAATACTTTGGAATGATTGTCCAAGGCTTTTTGGAGATCTGGAGAAATGGATGATTTCGATGTGGGAACCTCTAGTGAACATAATTCTGTAATTAGGCCTCTTTGTTCTTTCTTTAGAAGATTTTTCATTCCATTAGAGCTAATTATCTTTCCCAATTTCGCTGCGATACCCATTAATTCATTTTCCTTTCCTTCTGAAGAGAATTTCATGAAAAGTTCTTGAAAATTAAAAGATATTGTACCCAAGGATTGTAGCCATTGGACTACTAGTACAACATCAGCACCACCCATTGGAATGGAAAGCATTGGGTTATTCAATACATATTCTCCCATGGATAGCTTGATATTATGGCACTTTCTTGAGAAATTTATGGTTCCTCCACTTGCAACCATCACTTGACACTCTGGTGCTAGATATAGGAATCAATTCAATTCTTTGGCTATCTTATAATGAATAAAATTATGGGTGCTTCCCAAATCAATCAACACTATTACCATTCTTTTTTATATGCCCTTCTATCTTGATAGTTTGAGGAGTGGTAATTCTAGCAAATGCATTACAAGATATGGTGGGATTCATTTCTTCTTTTTCTAGGGTTTGTTCTTGGTGTATATCCTCTTCTTTTGACATTTCTTGTTCCTTTTTTTCCTCCTCTTCACAATCTATGTAAAATAATTTCTTCTCAACACACTTATGACCTTTAATTTATTTGCTATCACACCTGTAACAAAGCCCTTTTGCTCTTTTTTCTTCCAATTGTTGTGGTGTCAACCTTGTAGGTTGTGGATGGCTAGGGTCAACAACACTTCCATATTTATCATTGTGAGTGGTAGGCTTCCTTGTTGCCATAATTTTTCCTTCCATTTCTCTTGCCAACCTAAATTCCCTCTCCAATGAATCTGGTTCCCAAAGGTGAACCTCATGTTGGATGTTATATTTTAAAGTCCCTATGAACATATCAATCCTATTCTCCTCTGGAATATCTTTTACCCTTATATACAATTTTTGGAAGTCCTCAATTTGCTCCATCGTTGAACCCTTTTGTTTGAGATTTATCAATTGGCTAAAAAAGTGTTGCTTTTTGTATCCTCATAATGTGCTATCATTTCATCCGTAAAAATAGCCCAAGTGACAATTTGTTTACGAGAGAAAAGCCATCGATACCATACAAACTAATTTGGTTCCAAATATAAAGTTGCAATGCGTACCTTTTGTGTGTTTTGCACATATGAAGATCAAAAAATTGCCCCATCTGTAGTATCCATGTTCCAGGATCCTTGTCATCAAACTTCCTCATATTGATCTTTGGAACATGGTGGTTCTTTGATCCAACATTAGAGTCTATGAAATCATGATTAACATTTATTTTGTTCTCATCATGAGTTTCCTTTACTACCGTTTCACGATTAGTAAGAATTTCTTGTAGAAACTTTGTCAAATTTGTCTTCAAATCATCCATCTTAGTTTCCACGCCATCCATCTTAGCTTCCATGCCATCCATCTTAGTTTCCATGCCATTCATCTTAGCTTCTACGTCTTTGTTTAAACCATCCATCTTAGCTTCCACACCATCTATCTTAGCTTCTACGCCTTTCTTTAAACTATCCATCTTAGCTTCCACACCTTTGTTTAAACCATCCATCTTAGCTTCTATGTCTTTCTTTAAATAATCCATCTTAGTTTCTGTTACTTTTTGTGCGAGTGACATTCAATGTACTTAGTCTCGTAATTTTAATATATCATGTTGCATTTCTTCCTCTTCTTCATGAGCCATGCTAGAGCTATCAAGTTGCTTACTAGGTGTTTCCATTTTCCTTCTTCGAGGCATCAATTACCGATAAATGCTTTCACTATGCCTTTTGAATTCCTTCAAACTATTTTTTCAAACCAAGCTTATAAAAAAATTGAAAAAAAAAACTACACCGTTTTTTTTCACTTTGTAGGAGCCTGATATTTAATCTGATGTATTTCTGTAATTTCATCTCTTTCAATTCTGAAATCACAACTTGTTGTAGCCCTCTGTGTCCTCTTTCCAATGCCACCATTCTGATTGAAATTGGATTCTCTACGAAATATTTATGCATAATCTCCCAAGATGACCTGATTATATACATTTTTAGAAGAATGAACTTGTATGAAGTGTCACGTGTCTCTATTTTAACATTTGGATCTGAACAATATATACAAGAAACTACAGTCCGTCCTCTTTCTGTAACTTCTTATGAAATTTCAATTTGATGCTCAGAGAGACAGTTATGACAATTTTCCCATGGTGACCTTTTTCGATTGTAATTCATAGGTTAGCAAAAACCCTAACCTCCTCAGACTATATCTATAAAAATATAGCGAGACAAGATCCGAAATATGAAGCCAAGGTTCAGACCGATTTCTTCTCAAATGGGTTTTTGTTTTAGCTTCTGAAACTTCGTAGTGAAAGAGTTATATCGAAAATCCGATAATGACCAGTTTTAGCTTAAATTTTGGAGCTTGCAAAAACCCTAAATTCCTCAGATCATATCTCCGAAAATATAGCAATACAAACTCTGAAATTCGGACCCGAGGTTCAATACGATTTCTTCTCAAATGAGTTTTTTTTCACTTTTGAAACATCGCAGAAAAAAGTTATAGCGAAAATGCCACGATGACCTATTTGGAGTAGCGAAACCCTAGAATCCAAAGCTCTAATACCAAATGTTAGGAAACCAGCTCACAAAAAGATACAAAGATATCAACGCCTTAGAATTCAGCCTCTTCGAGGGGGCAACCTCCTTTACATTACACAAATGAACAATTCTTAGATGATTCAAATGAAAAACCTCCTTTCTATATATAGGAGTCTAAGGGGACACAATATAACCAAAGCCAACCTAACAATAATAATAAAAAGGCACAAAAATAACAATAGTGAGATTCTATGGCGCACAATAATAACAATATGGGGATAATAGGGGCACAACAATAACAATAAGGGAGACAATGACAATAGTAATGGCGGAATCACTAGTATTATAGGGACCTAACAACATAAATAAGATCCTTCAAGAAATTTAGATGTTGGATGAAAAGTGTCTATCCTAGGAAAAAACTTAGCATACCTAGATTTCACAAAATATAAAGAGGATATTAAGACACCGCCACCATTTTGGTATCTTCTTTGTGTGGATAATTTAATTCTTTTTTAGGTCTTTTTAAGGAAATATGTAGTAAGACTAAAAAACATATAATATTTTTTTAATGTTTTTATGCTTCATCATAGACATTATTAAACTCTTTATTAATTTTATTAAAAACATTATATATATACCTATAATAAAGTAAATATCTATCTTAATGTTTAATTTCTTAATAATAAAACAATAATAATTAAAAACCTATCATTTATATTTTTGAATTATATAAATAGAAGTTATCCCTCATTTTACTAAATTATTAAATATAAATTATTTATTTTATATGTTTTTCTTAAATGAAAAAATATTGAAAATATCGATACTTATTATATATATATATATATATTCAAAACTCATTTAAATATAAATGGAAAGAAAAATAATAATGCTTTTATATTTACATATCATATTCATAATATTTTTATATGCTATATGATATTATCTCAAATTTATTTTATTTTCAACATTATCGGCATAGTCTTGACTAGACCAATGGAGAATAAAGGAGGATATCTTCTTGCCATATAATATTAAAAATATTAATTTTTCCAAATTTAAGGTGAAATAATGAGGTATAAAGAGTTAGAGGAAAAAAAAAATGAGATAATATAAAAAGGTGATATACTGATCTTTAAAACAAAAATTATCTTTGTCTTTACTAGTATCACCAAGGAAATGAACATTTACAAGATAAGAAATAATTTTCATGATTTTTATAATGAAATATGGGGTTAATCAATTAACAATACACCATGGAATGTGTAATTTTAAAAGAGTTCATGATGAAAAGAACTTTCTTTTAAGTTGTTCACCTTATATTCACATTCCATTTAATTTTCAAAATATTTATTACACTATAATGCTTTTTGAATATAGAAATAAAATTAAATAAATCTAATTAAGGCTAGCCTTCATAAGTAACACTTTAATGGTTTTTATTCACAAAAACAAATAAATAAAATAAATAAGTAAAACAAACAACTTTAAGAATATAATAATATGGTTTGTAATTTAAATGATTTGAGTGAGAGTGTATATATATATATATATATATATATATATATATATATATATATTTTCAAAATTGTAAATTTTTAAAAAGAGATTTAAATTAAGTTTGATTAATAGTGTACTATCACAACCACATAGGTTTATAAATTGCAAGTTTTTTTTAGTAAGTTCGGTAGACTATATATTCATCATGTTCAACATATCATCTTAATCCGGACAAGAAATTGAACCAATAACTAAAAAGTGCCTTAACAAAACACCCACAATGACTAAAAAATATTGTAACAAAACACCTGATCACCATCTATCAAAAACCTCGTGAACATATAAATCATAAATTTTAAAATAGTAAAACTGTTTAACTAAAATCCTCAATTACATCAGCTGAATTATATATACTATAAAAATTATTAACATATCCAAATTATTTATATAAATTTTTTTAGGTGAAAAATAGAGATTATCCGGCCGAGGCAGTTTGACGGGTCGATCTGTCCGGCCGGTATCACAGGAAGCCCCGCAAACCATCTCTACCAATCTGGTAAACGAACGGTATAATTAATAGTTTGAAAAAAAACGTAATAATCACACCGTCTACCCCTCTCAGAAGTAAACGGTCTGATTAGTAGGTTGAGAAAAAGTAATCATCACAAAATGATTGGTCGGAAAGTAACAGCCGCATGAATTATTGTCAAACCTGGGCAGAGGAGATCGCTCTTCTTCCGTTTCCTTGCCACTAATTTGGAATCGATCGAGAATATTTATATTTTTAAATGTACAAATGGTTTTTTTTTTTTTTACTTGTAATTTAGAAATTATTTTGTTTTATTTTATAACAAATTAATAGAATAAAAAATAAAATGTATTTTTTTTTATTTTTTTTTCAATTATTTTATATAATACATAAATAATTTTTTGTTTAACCATATATGTGTGGAGAGAAAATATTTTACTTGATACTTGTATTGAAGTATTTTATTTATGACCTATATTAAATATTTTTATTAGTAATATTTTTTAAATGCTACATATTAGTTTTATATTAAGAATTGAATAAATTATAAAACTACTTATTATTCTTATTAAGAAGTAAATGTCTTTTTTTTAATTGTTTGTTTTCAGCATTAAAATATTGTATTTTGGTTAAATTAGTATTGATTTTTTTAATATTCTCTCTATTTCTCTCTCTATATATGATATTCAAATTGTTTCATAAATGTGGTATTGAAATATTAGAAAAAACATAAATTTTTTACATCTTACTCATAGTCAAAAGAGAAATTCTAAGGTTTATGTCACTTTTATGATAAGGAAATATTTTATTTATGGTTGTGAGAGAGAATGAAATATTTTTACCATGTCTCCTTCGAAACAAACATGTATATTCATTTTTTGTCTTTATTGTAACCGACATTATTTTTTATTTCATTCTTAAAAAATACATGTAACCTTCATATTAAACACAAACTAAATCACACGTTATCTTCATACTAAATTATAAAATATACCTCTTAAAAAACTGAAATATAAACTAAATCACACATTATCTTCGTACTAAACTACAAAATATACCTCTCAGAAAATCCAAATATATATATAATGCCTTATTAGATCAAGTTATAATGAAAAAATTATATATACCATATGGATTTTTCGAATACTTCAATTTTATGCAAATAACTTTTCCAAAAAGTAAAACATTCAATGAATTTGCATCATATATCAGTAACTTTTCCCCTTTTCCCGCCATTACATATTTATACACATTGCTAATCATATTACATGGCAATTACACAACGAACTTATCACTGTGATCAACAAACAACATCTATATCAGTAACTCTTAGCCCGCGTTACATATTTATACACATAATTACACAACAAACTTAATCACTATGATCAACAAACAACATCTATACAACTAGGAAAAATAACTCCCGACATGATTCTCCGCAAGGTATCTTCGATTGTAATGACCATGACATATACTCTATTCTCACTCCATTCTCTCTTACATATCAAACACACAACATTCAAATAAACTGCATGCATCATATATAATGGTGCAACCTTTTCTACAATAACTTACAACTCCTCTGTTAATATCTGTTCACATGCGTTCCATGCAACAATAAGATTGTCATATAAAGTGTGCTTATGCGTTCCATGCAACAATAAGATTGTCATGTAAAGTGTGCTTGATATAGCTGCAAAAGTGACTCAACTGTTTACTTTATTTTATTATTTTATTATTATTTTCAAAGAATCTAGAACTTTTCTTATTTACATTAATTTCAGACAAGTATTTCTGGCCTGTATAATTATTTCACCGCTTTTTGGTCATTAGGTCAGTAGTCCATATAAGTGGTAGCTCACGTAGTGTAATGTCTCCAGAAAACTGTAAATATTTTTTTTTATTTTACCATAGTAAGAAACAAACTCGATAATTATTATTATTATTTGTTTGAGGTGAATAATATTGTTAATTATTGAATATAGGAAATGATTTGAGTATTAGTCGATCTTGTAACTTCTCATAATAAGGAAGTTAGAAAAGGCAATTGCCAGAAACCCTAACTACCTCCCCTAGCAGTGAATGCTCCAAAGCAAAGGGAGTGAGGGGAGGAAAAAACCGTGCTGAAAATACACTATAAGGGAACGCTAAGTTTGATGATGAACATATAGCATTAGCACTTAGTATGAAAACATGCAGAAGACAGAGATCTTGCGAGCAAGCTTGGGGAGAGATTTGGTCCTGAAGGCAAATCTCATGGTCAGGTGGATGAAAAATAACAAATAACAAAGGTGACTCCTACCATTGAGGTTCTTTCCTTCTTAAGACGACTCAGGTAGGTGGTACCTTCCTGGAACTATTATGTTGAATAAACTATATTATGTGTCTTTAATTGTAATATGGAAAAGAGGGAGCTAGAGCACTTAACTCCGAAATGATATTACTTGGAAAATCATTAATAGTAGGGTTATTATCTGTACATATCTGGTTATTTTATTTACTTAGCCAGATTTGTATAATCTTAAAAGCTGTGAGTATAATTTAGACTTAGAAGAGACCTATTCAAGTTCTTTAGTTAAAAAGAAAAAGAATACTGTGAGATGCTAGTACTAAGAATGAAGGAAAAAGATTAAATTCACAGGTTAAGTAGCACAGTGATAAACCCCAGAGAGCAGTTGCAAGAATGAATAAAACTAAGGGTCTTTGTAGCAAAGAAAAATAAGTATATTTACATAAAAGTAGAACTGAGCTAGCACATTAAAGGAGAAGACTATTTAAATAAAGTCAAAGAGCTCTGTAAGATATTTCATGTGACCCTTTACAAAGATGTACCACATATGGGTAGAGCACTATTCAAGTTAGGAAAAATTTGAACTTAGCTGGACACAGAAACGGTTTAAGATATATATATAAATTTCTAGAAAACACCCACAAGGATTCTTTCAGAAGTCTCGAATAGCTAAATAAAAGAATTAAGATATATAATCGAAAAAAGAAAAAAAACACAGATACCCTGTGCTGCCAAAAGTAAACAGTATGGAATAGTTGACATTGGAAGAATAAGAAGAGGCAAGCCTACACTGTGTGGGCAAGGAAATTCCATCTATATTCTAGCTCAGAGCTGCATATTAGAAGAAGCAATAAATATCTTAAATAAATGGAACCGCGTCCTATTGTTCACACAACATTCTAGCCCACATAAAATAGTTCAAAACTATTTGAGAAAAAAGTAGCATTGTCTTTATAAAAAAATGTTGAGCATAACTATAGACATAGCATTTAGAGAGTCTGTAAATACATTCAAAGAGAACCAAATTTGATTTAGCAAATAGAGAAACTTAAATAGCTTCAGACCCAAGAAGTTTGTTAATACAAGTTATCAGGTGAAGACCAGAGACTTGAGAATCTCTCACACTAATTAAACATAAAGAAAACTATGCCAGTGTGGCCTTATTCACAGGCCCTGCAGCCGGATAAGAAATCCCTTCACTCGTCGAGGGAAAAACATGCTTCTCGACCCTTGAGAAACAGGAAGCAACCACATGGAAAGGGACTGACATGAACTTAACAATAGAACCCCGTCTAGTTTCAAATCTAGACAAAAGAACTAGAAAAATTCTTGTGCTTTGATGCATTTAGCCACAAAACAAACACGGGTATTCCCTTACTGTTGAACAAGCACCAGAGCAACTGATAAAGCTTACCCACAATCCCTTGCGTGTTGTAAGCACAAAGGGGAACCATGGGTTCCACTTGAAAACAACTTGAAGCCCTCAGACCAACACCCATTACATCTGCAGATAGAGTACATAGCAAATTGCATTAGCAGTAGGGCTTTAAATATCAGGAAACAACTAAACATTTGCAAAAAAATAACAAAAGAATATATATGAGCAACTTACTGTGAAATAAAACGTTCAGTGGAAGGAAACCCACAGCTCTTCTCCTGAAATCATTTGGCAGAAATGAAACCCTAAGACTGCAAGTGGAACATGCTGGAGAGAGGAGAAGGAAAGTAGGAATAGGCACCAAGGAGTGAAGGAGCGAAATGAGGAATATCTCTAGCAAACGAGGTGGAATAGCCTTCTGAGTAAAGCCCAACCATTGGATCGAGAACCCAAATCTTCCACCATCGATACGACAAGAGACTCGAGGTGAATAGTTGTGGAAGGACAAGCCTGCTCGTGCCACGTTATCATGGTAGAGCAGATATTAAACGCCAAATCCAGGTGTAATATTAACTTGGGTGCGGTTGTGCTAAGACTTAACACAAAAGTAAATGAGATTGTTAGCGACCAGTGGGATAAAGTCCCCTAATGTAGAGAATAATGAAGCCCAATTACCCAAAGACTTTAACATGAAAAAAAACAATAATTCCCGGAATTTAATCAAGGCTAGAATCATTCATTGTTGCACATATTTTTTATGTAATATTTACTATAGTGAAATTTTTATTATGTATGTTCTGGAGGTATGACAAGTGGTATCAGAGCCAAGGTTACCAAACTGTGGCCTCTGGAAAATATACCAGTGAGAACAATCAGTTATTATTATTTTTTTGTTTCCTACTTGTTGTTAACCTAGTAACTCATTAGGTACAGGAAACAGGACAACAAAAAATTATGAGAAGAACGGACAATGTTCCACACAAAAATGTCGCTGGCCTAAGACCTGCAACATTTCCTAAAAACAATCCTGAAGTATGGGTGCAGTTAGGAGAGGAAGCTTGCATTACCAATCTTACGATATTGGAAATGGTTCAAGAATTGAAGAATGAGATGGCAAACCTATGGAAGACAATGCAAGATTAACGCTTGAATAGAAAAAATTTATGAAAAGATTTTCTGATAAGAAGAATCAGCACCAACCGATTCCCAGTCCTGAACAGGAATGTATGTCAGGAGAATAGGACTACCACACGGAATATGTGGGAGTAGAAGGAGGGGAAGAAAATCGAGAGGAGAAGTTGGATAATGCCTCTATGCACCCAACATCAAAAAAGTAGCGGACATAATTACAAGGGGAGTTTCGAAAAATAAAACCGCCACTCTTCGATGGAGAGCTGGAGGAGGCAGCTGAAGCCCGGCTTGTTAACATGAATAAATATTTCCAATTATATGAATATGATCACAACCTTAAAGCTTGGCTCGGCATCTTCCAACTACAAGGGAAGGCCACCCTGTGGTGGGAGGAGGTGAAGATTGTACAAGGGGTAATTGAAAAAAATATATCTTGGGAAAAGTTCCAAAAATATTTTAAGGAAATATATTTGACTGAACGATTTTACAGCAAGAAAGAAAAAGAATTCCATGACCTATGGCTTGGACAACAAAAAATGGATGTGTTTATCACCCGATTTACTTTTTTACTTCGATATGTACCTTACATATGAGAGGAAAAGGCTAAGGTACAACGGTTCGTCAGTAGTTTTCCCTGGGCAATGAGAGAAAGAATTGAATTTGATAACCCAAAAATGATGGATGAGGTTATACGAAAGGCTAGGATATGTTATCAGCAAAGAAAGCAGAAGGGAGAAATTATGGGAAGGAAATGGGCTAACAAGAAAGGTAATAAGGTTTCGGTGGGAAATAAGGGAAATCGTGGTAGTGTCAGCAAAGGATTTCCCAAATGAAAAATCAACAGAAATCTGCATAAAAACTAGTCCATATATAGGCAACCCCCTGAACCCAGATCCAGTGAGAAATCTGGTAAAATTGAAAACGAAGGGACAACGAGACCTCTAGTACAATGTTGGGGATGTGGAGGGCCACATTACATTAAAAATTGTTCTCATTGGAAAGGTACTGAACATATTTCACAGATCCACGAAGCATCTACGGTAGGCAACGTAGCTCGTAGTATTCCGAAAATTAATGGTGCTCTTGAAGATCATCAGGCAGAATACCTATCGACTATGGTGGAGTTTGAAGGTAAGATATTTGATCATACTGTATCTATTTTAATTGATCTTGGAGTTACGTTAAGTTATGTTAGTCCTAAGATTATGGAACAATGTAAATTACAGACTGTCAAGTTTAAAAACTCATGGCTAGTATAGCTGGAAACAGGGGAAAAGAGACGTGTGTTGGCCAAGGTCAATAATTGTCCTTTGAGAATAGTAGGTAAGCCTTTGATTGCAGATATAAACATACTTCCCCTTGGATCATATGACGTGTTGATAAGCATGGACTGGTTGGAAAAATGTTGGTCCATTATAAACTGTTAAACAAAAACTCTCTGTTATAAGAATGAACAAGGAGAAAAGCAGGAGATGCAAGGTATCCTGAGGCCAGTACAGATTCGGCCAATAACTGCCTCTCATCTAGCAAAGTGCATCAGGAAAAGGTTTTAGGTTTATGCTATTTAGGTTGGTTATGCCAACTCAAAAGACAAGACTGCCACCTTGGAAACTATTCTAGTGGTTCAAGAATTTGTAGATCTGTTCCCTGAGGAAATACCAGGATTTCCACCCAAGAGAGACATAAACTTCACTATCGAATTTGTGCCAAGAGCAGCCCCGGTGTCCCGAGCTCCTTATCATATGAGCACACTAGAACTGACATAACTGAAAATGCAATTGTAGGATCTGCTGGATAAAAATTACATCCACCCTAGTGTGTCGCCCTAGGGAGCCCCCATGCTTTTTGTGAAAAAGAAGGAGGGAACCCTTCGTATGTGCATGGACTATTGTCAATTGAATAAGTTGAACTTTTTGACCAAGTAAACAGGGAAACCTTATTTTCAAAAATTGATTTACAATCGGGATACCACCAAATCAGGATCAAAGAGGAAGATATAGTTAAAATTTCCTTTAGGACTCGCTATGGACACTATGAGTTCGTAGTATTACCCTTTGGGTTAACCAACTCCCCCGCAACCTTTATGTGTTTAATGAACAACATATTTCATCAATATTTAGACAAATTTGTGTTAATGTTTATTGATGATATACTGATATATTCCCAGAATATTGAGGAACGCAAGGAACACCTCAGACTGGTATTACAAACTCTCCAGGAACATCAATTTTACGCCAAACTTAGCAAGTGCGATTTCTTTAAGGAACAAATTCAGTACTTAGGACATATTATTATTAAAAATGGAATTGCAATAGATCCTAAGAAGATAACGACCATAATGGAGTGGCCAGTGCCAAAGGACATAGCGGATATAAGATTTTTCATGGTATTAGCAGGATACAATAGATGGTTTATGGAAGGATTCTCTAGAGTGGACTATCATATCACCTCCCTAGAGAAAAAGGGAAAAACTTTTAAAAGGACCGCAAAATGTCAAAAAGGTTTTGAGCAACTCAAGCATATGCTCACCACTGCGCTTATATTAATCATAGCAGATCCAAGTAAGGACTATGTGGTGTGGACAGATGGGAATAAGGAAGGGGTAGGAGTACTAATGCAGGAAGGAAAGGTAATTGCTTATGAGTTTAGGAAATTAAAGGAACACGAATAGAAATATTCTGCTTACGATTTGGAGTTGGCAGCCGTCATTCACGCCTTGAAGATGTGGTGTCACTATTTGATGGGTAAAAAGTTTTTGTTGATGACAGACCATCACAACTTGACTAGTTACTTAAATCAGCCTACTTTAAATGCTAAGCAGGTTCGGTGGGTAGATTTCCTAAGTGGATTTGATTTTGAGATTAAACATTTGAAGGGGAAAGAGAAGCAAGTAGTTGATGCTTTAAGTCGAAAGGTACATTGCCTCTACGAAATTTCTTACAGTGAAGGCCAGACTACTTTCAACGAGATGATTAAAAAAGCAGCAGAGCAAGATCAGAAATATCAACAAATAGGAAAACAAGTTCAAAATTCAACTAGTTATGAATATCAGCAAGGATATGTGATGGATGCTACTGGCATGCTGAGTTATAAAAAAAGACTATATGTACCCAACCAAAATAATATTAAAAGTTTGATTTTAGATGAATTTCATAAAAGTTCCTATGCAGGACACCCAGGGTACCAAAAGCTAATTACCGCACTGCGAAAGGAGTGCTATTGGCCCGGAATGAAAAAAGATGTAGCAGAATGTTTGACACGTTGCTTAGAATGTCAGCAAGTCAAAACAGAACATCAGCACCCTGCTGGGTTATTACATCCACTACCAATTCTAGAATGGAAGTGGGAGATCATCTCTATGGATTTTATCATAGGATTACCCAAATCCAAAAGAAACAATGGATCCATCATGGTGGTGGTAGACAAATTAAGCAAATCAACCCATTTTATACCAGTACAGACCACCTTCAGAGCGGTACACATTTCCAATATTTTTATGCAAAACATTTTTAGGCTGCATGGGTTACCAAAAATTATAATTTTTGACCGCGATGTAAAGTTTACATCAGCCTTCTCGAGAACTCCGTTTTAAGGGTTAGGGACTCAATTAAATTTTAGTACCACCTATCATCGTCAAACAGATGGACAAACAGAACGGGTGAATCAGGTAGTAGAAGATATGCTAAGATCATATCTAATGCAGCAACCATCTAAATGGGAAGACTACTTACACTTGGTCGAATTTGCTTACAACAATGACTATCATACTTATTTGCAGATGAGCCCATTTGAAGTGTTGTACGGATGAAAATGACACACATCATCTAGTTTTGGGGGACCAGAGGACAAGCTGATGCTGGGACCCGAAATGTTAAAAGAGATGGAAGAAATGGTCAAGAAGGTACGATCCAACTTAAAGGCAGCCCAAGATAGCCAAAAGAATCTCGCCAATCGGAAGAGGAATTTTAGAGAATACCAAGTAGGAGATCATGTATATGTGAGAATTTGAGCTAACAGGAGTATGTTACAATGGAGCGGGTGTACTAAGCTGGCACCTAAGTTTTGTGGACCATTTCAAATCTTAGCGAGGGTTAGGCTGGTGGCATACCAGCTCACCCTACTAAGCCATATTTGGGTCCACAATGTCTTCCATGTGTCGGTATTAAAAAGATATGTTTATGATCCTAAGCACATAGTCAGTTGGCAAGACATACAGGTAAGGAAGTATCTTATGTAGGCCAATTAATTTCGATGTTAAAGAAAAAATGACTTAATTACTGTTTGTTTCAAGTCAAGCCAGAATGATAATTCTTGGTCGAGCTGTTCAATATACTCGATCGGAGAGAAGTAATGCTGTGGAAACGAGCTATCACCCAGGTTAAAGTGCAATGGCAGCACTTTGGGCTGAATGAGACCACCAGGGAGGATGAATAGCTCATGAAAGAAGCATATCCATGGTTGTTTGTGGCTAGAAACATTGGGACGATGTTCTATTTAAGGGGGGGAGATGTAATGTCCCCAGAAAGCTGTAAATATTTTTATTTTACCACAGTAAGAAACAAGCTGGATAATTATTGTCATTATTTTTTTGAGGTGAATAATATTGTTAATTATTGAAGATACAAAATAATTTGAGTATTAGCAATTCTTGTAACTTCTCATAACAAGGAAGTTAGAAAAGGCAGTTGGCAGAAACTCTAACTACCTCCCATAGCTGTGAATGCTCCAAGGAAAAGGGAGTGAGGGAGGAAAAAAACCATGTTGAAATGTCAGATGGTAAGGGAATGCTAAGTCTGGTGATGACCAGATAGCATTAGCACTTAGTACAAAAACTTATAGAAGATAGAGGTCTTACGAGCAAGCTTGGGGGGAGATTTGGTCCTGATGGCAAATCTCATGGTCGAGTGGATGAAAAATAGTAGATGACAAATGTGACTCCTACCATTGAGGTTCTTTCCTTCTTAATATGACTCAGGTAGGTGGTACCTTCTTGGAACTATTCTGTTGAATAAACTATATTATGTGTCTTTAATTGTAATTTGGAAAAGACGGAGCTGGAGCACTTAACTCCGAAATGATATTACCTAGAAAATCATTAATAGTAGGGTTATTATCTGTATAGAATTGGTTATTTATTTACTAGAAAATCATTAATAGTAGGGTTATTATCTGTACAGAACTAGTTATTTTATTTACTTAGTCAGATCTGTATAATCTTAAAAGCTGTGAATATAATTTAGACTTAGAAAAGACCTGTTCAAGTTCTTTAGTTAAGAAGAAAAATAATACTATGAGATGTTAGTACCAAGAATGAAGGAAAAATACTAAATTCATAGGTTAAGTAGCATAATGATAAATCCTTGAGAGTAGTTGGAAGAACAAATAAAACTAAGGGTCTTTGTAACAGAGAAAAATAAGTATATTTACATAAAAGCAGAACTAAGCTAGCACATTAAAGGAGAACACTATTTAAATAAATTTAAAGAGCTTTGTAAGATCTTTCTTCTTACCCTTTACAGAGATGTAACCACATATGGGTAGAGCACTGTCTGAGTTAGGAAAAATTTGAACTTAGCTGGACACAAAAACGATTTAAGATATATATAAATTTCTAGAAAACACCCACAAGGATTCTGTCAGAAGTCTTGAATAGCTAACCATTAAGATATATAATCGAAAAAGAAAAAAGACACAGATACCCTATTCTGCCAAAAGTAAGTAGTATGGAATAGCCGACATTGGAAGAATAAGAAGAGGCAAGCCTACATCGTGTGGGCAAGGAAATTCCATATATATTATAGCTAAGAGTTGCATATTAGAAGAAGCAATAAACATTTTAAATAAATGGAACCGCGCCCTATTGTTCACACAACATTCTAGCCCGCATAAAACAGTGAAAAACTATTTGAGCAAAAAGTAGCATTGTCATTATAAAAAAATATTGAGCATAATTATACACATAGCATTTAGAGAGTCTGTAAATACATTCAAAGAGAACCAACTTCCATTTAGCAAATAGAGAAACTTAAATAGCTTCAAACCCAAGAAGTCTGTTAATACAAGTTATCAGGTCAAGACCAGAGAGTTGAGAATCTCTCACAGTATCTAAACATAAAGAAAACTACAACGGTGTGGCCTTAGTCACAGGCTCCACAACCGGCTAAGAAAGCCCTTAACTCGTTGAGGGAAAAACATGCTTCTCAACCCTTGAGCAACATGAGGCAACCGCATGGAAAAGGACTGACATGAACTTAACAACAAAACCACATCTAGTTGCAGATCTGGAAAAAGGAACTAGCAAAACTCTTGTGCTTTGATGCATTTAGCCACAAAAAAACACGGGTATTCCCTTACTATCGAACAAGCACCAGAGAAGTTGATAAAGCTTACCGGAAATCCCTAGAGTGTTGGAAGTAGAAAGGGGAACCATGGGTTCCACTTAAAAACAACTTGAAGCCCTCAGACCAGCATCCATTACATCTGCAGATAGAGTACATAGCAAACTGCTTTAGCGATAGGGATTTAAATATTAGGAAGCAACCTAAAATTATACAAAAACATATATATAATTATTATATATTATATATATATATATATATATATATATATATATTATATATATATATATGTAATAATATATATAAGCAAATTACTGTGAAATAAAACGCTCAGTGGAGGGAAGCCCATAGCTATGCTCCTGAAATCATTCGACAAAATTGAAACCCTAAGACTGCAAGCAGAACATACCAGAGAGAGGAGAAGGAAAGCAGGAACAAGCGCCAAGGAGCGAAGGAGTGACATGAGGAATATCTCTAGCAAATGAGGTGGAATAAACTTCTGAGTAAAGCCCAGCCATTGGATTGAGAACCCAAATCTTCCACTGTCGATGCGACGAGAGGCTTGAGGTGAACAACTGCGGAAGGACAAGCCTACCTGTGGCACGTTACCATGGCAAAGCATATATTAAATGCCAAATCTAGGTGTAATATTAACTGCGGTACGGTCGTGCTAAGACTTAATGCAAAAGTAAATGGGACTGTGAGTGGCTAGTGGGATAAGTTCCCCTCACGCATGGGATAATGAAGCCCAATTACCGTGAGACTTTAACATGAAAAAAAACAATAACTCCCGAATTTAATCAAGGTTAGAATCATTCATTGTGGCACACATGTTTTATGTAATATTTACTATGGTGAAATTTTTATTATGTATGTTCTGGAGGTATGACACGTAGCTAGAGATCCTTGAGGGTGTGACAAAGAAAGAAATTTTTATAGGGTAATAACGGTAAAAATCTATACAAAGTACAAAATTAATAGAACATGAACAATATTTAAAAATATACTTCAAATATGGTGTGGAAAATAAAATACATAAGTTAATAAAAACAAATGTTTAGAATATAATTGTAACACTTTTTGTTGCATAATATTTATTTTTGTTTTTACGAAGTTTTACCTAGAATTTAGAAACTTTTAATTTTACTTAACATAGTTGTTAAGAAATTAAAGCTGGAAAAGCCAGAACATCATGATATTTTTTTTAAAGAAATTGAATAGTGTTTGATGAAATAAAATTGAATAGAAACAGTTACAATAACTCCTTGAATAGTTAGAAAAATGTCATCTCTCTTCCCCAAAAGGAGGGGAAAATAAGTAGGAAAGGATGCTTGGATTTTCCTGGAGCTAGGAAGGAATAACCGATGGGAAAACAAAACTATGGAAAACTCCTTAAATAATTAGAAAGTTGTCATCTCTCTTCCCCAAAAGGAGGGGAAAAGAAGTAGGAAAGGTTCTTGGATTTTCTTGGAGCTAGGAAGGAATAACCAATGGGAAAACAAAACTATGGCAAATAGTTGAATTGGTGTGTGACTTGAGGCTGGAAAATAGTCCTGAAGCCCAAGATACCAGACTGTGTTAATTCTAGAGACTGTCAGGAGTAGGAAGTGCTCATAGGGGGACAATGGATGTAATTTCCAAGTCCATGGCTGGATGGTGAGACCTTCTAGAAAGAATATTATTTGCACAGATCTAAAATAGTCACAAACAAATAAGTAACCAAACCCGGTGCTTATTACTTGACAACTGGAAAAACATATTTAATTAGGAACATATGTTTAAGTCTATCAATATTCCTCACTGATTTAACGTAGATAATTATTGTTATGATTAATATTTCTTTATATTCTGCTATATATATTATAGAAAGGTTTTAGTACATTGCTTTTTCCTAGCATTATATTATGGGTAAATCAATACATGGTTATGATTTCTAACTCTGATGAAGACAACACAATGACATTTACAGATGTAGGAATTATATAGATTGTTAATATCGATATATAGATCTGAAAGATGCAATTAATTGTCCACAAAAGTACAGAACTAGAGAACAATATTGTCTATAATTATAGTAGAGAAAGTCAAAAAACCGACAATGAAGTATAAATTCATTTCAGTTCTAAAACGTGAAATTTTGTTCACTATAATTTTGATATTATGGGCTTAAGTCTGACTCCTAATATTATTTACCATACATCTTCTATCGAAGTAGAGCATTTAAAACATAATGCATTTAACGGGGAAAACCCTCAACGAATATAAATACCAACGAAATTTTCCCAACGCATGAATGACCTTCAGTATGAACTCACGAGTTCTTCCATCTAAATGTTAACGCAAATAAATGAATATATATATATATATTATATATATATATATATTATAAACAAACTGAGGAAAGCGTTAAGGACCATTTCTAATCACTACCTATTCTGAAGAAAAGGGCCAAGACTCAATGAGTCGTAACAAGAATTTAGAAACAAGCCTTTGGAAATGGTAAACTTTAAATGCGAAAACAGAGCATCATAAAGTCAGGCACAATATGTCATCAAATTCATTTACTATAAAAAAAACAAGGAGTTTATACAATAAGGTATCACGCAGCTAAACTGTGGATTCGCTATAACCAAAAATAAACATTATAGATAGTCTAGGCCTCATAGTAATAATCCAGTCGATAAAGATAGGAACTGATGGTAATCCGGTGACAGTTTGGCTGTGGTAGAAGCCATCAAACACTCCCACCACAAACTGTACAAACCCTTAATTAATCTAGCCATCATACATCAGCTAAGTATGAATATCCAAATCAATGTCGTTGAAGTTCTTAACAAACCAACCTAGAGGCATAGCAGAAGGCACACTATTAGGCTACCTATGTTTAGTTACGTTCCAATTCAGAGAAGTTTCCCATATTTCTCACGCACTCATTCCAACTTATGTATGCTTTCCTTTATTCTATTTCACTATATATGGACATGTATATATGGACATGACTCGCGAAGTGGTCATTGCATGATCACAAATCGCAGCAGTTTGCTCATATTGCTAACGCACTCATTCCAAGTTATGTTTGACATAAACCTTCTCACCAAATATATATCTCGCTTCCAAGACCAAGTGGTCAGGATTACCACCAAGCGAAGGTAATTGTTGAGTTTACCTACACTCTTTTTGAGGGGAGAATTTTATTTTAACAAAAGAAATCATGTTTGGAGTACGATTGAATCATTAGACTTATAAGAACTAAAGTTATTCATCTAACTGTTGAACTATATTCTCGGATTAGACCAACCTACACCACTGAGCTTATTATAATGCCAAGGTAAAATCCATGTGAACATCTTATAATCATATTCCTAACTTTTTTCTAACAATTGAAGCACATCCTCAAACTAGATTAACCTAGACTCACCACATCTTGCTAACCATGTGGGCCTCTTATAATCATATCCATAACCCTTCTCTCTACAGTGGAGTGCATTATTAGAATATATGTAATCGACTCCTGATGCAGTTTGACTGGTCGATATGTTAGGTCATTATCACGGGATGCCCTACAAACAATGTCTACCCATCTCATAAGTGAACAATATAACTAAAAGTTGAACAAACTTAATAACCAAACAATATGTTCAGATCTTAGAAGTGACCGGTATAATTAAAAGTTTAGAAACACTCAACTCTGACTCAATTGTTCTCATTTTAGTGCCGGTGCACAACAAATTAGTATGAGGTTTTGAGGCTGATTTCAATTTCAAGTTTATGTCAACGTGACAATATATAAGATAGTGGATGTGTAAATTTCATCAATAAAATATGGAATGTCTAGTAGAATTTACATGGAAATAAATAAGAGGATAAGTAGTGCAATAATAAACATATATGGCATTATAATGCCAAAACATTGGTAAAGTAAACATATTATTTTTCATTCCATATAGATGGGCTAATGGATCCTCCCTCAATTTTCATAATTGAACCTTTTCCCTGAAATGAATTTCTAGTGGACTCTTAGCACTACCCCATTGATCTCCTAGTATTTCATACATAGTCCCCAGCTGGTGGTCATCCCCTTATTTTAGGACAACGATGGCTTGCAATTGTTGATGCCTAAATGAGATGTCGATCAGGAAACATGATAATTTCTAATGGGGAAAAGATTTTAAAATTTTATTCTCTATCCCCCTGTAGAACCTAGCTCACAGAAAAAGCCCTAGTAGAACTCTTTGCCTTTGGATGGGATCAAAATTGAACAGCGGGAACTTCAACTAGTGCTTACTATGGGGAAAGCCCTCTGCTTTAAGAATGAGACAGAGGATGACACTATCATCACTTTTATCAGCTACCCTCGTGCTGTTGCAGATCCAACTCGATAGTTTTTGGAATCAGTCATGAGCTGTGAGACACAAGAAACTATCGTATCGAAAACTGAAGGTGAAGACATACCTGTAACAACACTTTCTGCGAGCATATTGGTGGAGATTGATCTAGGGAAGACATTTAATATCAACCCAAATCTCCCACCAGCCCAAATGGAACAACTCCTTAAGATCCTTTGAGAACATAAATGAGATTTCGCGTGGGATTATACTGATATGAAAGGTATCCCTGCCAATTTCTGTACTCATCACATTTACATCAAAGAAGATTTTCAACTTGTAAGACAACCTCAAAGAATGATGAACCCTGCCTTGAAGAAGATCCATCGTTGTGTAGAAGAAAGTGACATCTATGAGGTTTTGAGAACTACTCATGATGGCCCTTGTCGGGTACATTTTGCCGACAAGCAAACCGAACAGGAGGTGTTAGAGATGGGATATTATTGGTCATCTATCTTCAAAGATGCACGAAACTATGTTCGAAGATGCGATAGCTGGAAATGGATGGGTTAGCTTGGTCGCTTAGATGAAATGCCATTACAGCCACAAGTAGTTCTTAAGCCTTTTGAAAGATGGTCCATCGATTTTGTGGGTCCATCCCACCTTCACATCAGAAAGACCACATTTTAGTGTGCACAGATTATGTGACAAAGTGGGTGGAAGCCAAGGCTGTATCAAAAGTGACAAAGAAGGTTGTCTTGGACTTTCTATTCGAAGAAATCTTTGCCAGGTATGGTACTCTGAGAGAGATAATTTCAGATGGAGGAGCATAGTTCAAATCACACATGATAGCAAAGCTTATGGAAAAATATGGGATCAAACATAGGATAACAACCCCATATCATCCTCAAGTGAACGGTCAAGTGGAGAGCACAAACAAAGTATTGGAAAACATTCTCACCAAGATTGTGGCAAATCATCGCTGGGATTGGGTTGAAAAACTTCCTGAAGCTCTTTGGGCGTATAGAACAACATGGTGGAACATGATAGTATTTTCACCATTTGAACTTGTCTATGGAAAATCCCCATTGTTCTCAGTAGAATTTGAAATAAGTACACTAAGAAAAACTCTAGAAGTTGGATTGGATCTTTCAAAAGCCCAAAAGCACTAGCTAGAATAGATGAATGAGTTAGATGAAATTTTTTTAATGGTTGTCTAGAGAATTGTTGCCATACAGTAGTAGAGAGAAAAATGGCATAATAAATTTATTAAAAATAAGGTGTTTCATAGAGGGGATTGGGAATTACTGTATGATTCCTGCTTTTAGGATTTTAAAGGAAAGCTTCAATTGCGATGGTTGGGAGCATATGAGATTGATGCGGTATTTGAATATGGGACTGTCAGATTGGTTACAATCGATGGTTCCCATATTTCTTTCATTGTAAATGGACATCGACTTAGACTCTACCATCGCCCAGCCTCTAGAGAAGCCTTCATGAAACATCTCTTTGAAAAATATGGGTTGAAGATTGTTGGTGCAGAAGATACCTCCTCTGCACCCTTGAAAAAAATAAAAATAAAAAAATACATACATATAAAGATAAATAAAATGTTGTTACTACTTGCTTGTTGTCTTTTTGCAGGAGCTGCTCTCAAGGTGCAATAATGGAGGAGCTGAAAATTTTCTTGAGTAATTGGGATAGTCACTCCACTAACACTAATCTTCTTGAGAAATTTTCTAAGTATTAAGTGTTGTTACTTGTTGTTGTTGTTACTCCTTGGGTGTTGTTACTCCTTGAGTGTTGTTATTCCTTGGGTGTTGTTACTCCTTGAGTGTTGTTATTCCTTGGGTGTTTTTACTCCTTGAGTGTTGTTACTTCGTCGTTGTTGTTACTCCACCGATGTTGTTACTCCGTTGATGCTATTACTCCATCGTTGCTATTACTTTGATATTGTTGTTACTTCGTTGTTACTCTGCCAACTGTCAAGTAGGTCACCAAGTACATCTCCATTGACTTTTATGGATTTAATTAAATATTTTGTGGAAAAAACATTGACATGCCATGGGTGGCTATTTATAAGTTGGGGGGTACCATCATAATTAATCAATGACGTAATTAAAACTGCACTAATGACTGAACCGCTACCATCATTAAAACTTGTGTGATGGTATGCTCCATGATCTCCATCATTATTCCACATAATCATTGGTATGTGTTAGGATTTGAAATATGTACCTTTTCATTTAATACATAGTAATTACCATACCATTCACCGCATCCACCATGATTCTCTTCGTTTCCTTAGAAATTACCCACCTTATGATTCTCTTCGTTTCTTGAAAAATTACCCACATTTTTACTGTTGTTCCACCTTATTCAATTTTTTTTTACCACACTCTTATTGCAAGAAGTTGTTCGTTGTCACTCCTCCAAACGTTCTGTTGTGTCCAAAGTGTTGTTACAATTTTTACAGGATGGGTGGACTTGCAATGCGTCATGAACCCAAGGATACAACCCTGGTCCACAACAATGAAAATGTGTGGCGGGTCTTTGTAGAGGCAGGATGGGATGTTTATTTCAACGGACTGCAGGGGTTTGAGGAGGGGATCATGGTGGAATTCACAATGAATTTGGATGAGAATTTCTTATGGGTTAGAGGATTAGAAATCCCTGTCACAGAGGATGCCATTATAGAAGTAAGTGGGTTAACATAGCAGGGGCATAAGGGGTTCTCAAGGAAGGCTACACTGGCTGACTTCCCAATTTTTTTTTTGCAGGCTGGAGAAAGCATTGTTCTAAAGGGAAGGGGGTATGGCTGAAATTCCTTGTTGCATCCATGGGGTGAAGTAGTAGGCTTTGTTATGAAATATATAACCTGTGAGCAGTGGATTAGCATCTTGTTCAAATACCACTTCAAAATTCTAGCCCACCTTCGATTTCCAAGGGCACAAGTCCATTCTCTTAACATGCCTTTATTCTTGATGAAGAGTCTTCAACTTATGGCACAGTTTGCTCAGCGCTCATGCCAAGTTTTGGCGGTCCTCAGAAATCATGGACTGGTTCAACTAATGGTCATGCATGCATTGACCCAATTACAAGTACCTTGGGCACAATTCCTCGAGATGACAGAGGAGGAAGTGGCAACTATTATAACTACTAGAGAGGAAGAGTCTGAGGAATTGGAGGGGCAAGAATCAACATCTCCTACTGGTACAGCAGGAGAGGAAGAAGAGCCTGAACAAGAATCAACATATGTTGTTGGTACAGTAGGAGAAGAAGGAGAGGAGCTCGAGGAAATGGAGAAAGAAGAAGAGGAACCAGAAGAAATGGAAATGGAAGAGGAAGAAGCAAATGGCAACACAATCTAGGCTGTCATACAAGAACCAAACCTAGTTGTGGAACTGGTTAATACAAAAATGGAAGTGGAAGAAGCCATGAAACCTATTAGTACAGAGATGGAAGTGGAAGAAATTGTGGAACCTATTATTGCAGACATGGAAGTAGAAGTGGAAGAAGTGGTTGGTAACACAATCGAGACTCTCACACAAGAACCAACCCAATTTGTGGAACCTATGATTTCAGAAATGAAAGTCAAGGAGACGATTGGTGATACAGTCGAGGCTGTCAAACAAGAACCAACCTTGCCTGTGGAATCTATTGATGGGGCTAAGAAGGAAACGGTTGAAGTTGATGTTGTTTTGCAGGAATCAACTTTTATTAATGAATTGTAAGGAGAGGAAGTTCCAGTCAAAGAGATGGAAAGTGATGTTGTTACACTAGGAGCGACAACACTTGCCCAAATAAATGTGGAGGTTGAAATAAGTGGGGGTGCTACAGAAGAACCACCACCAACCCAATCAGGTCAGGAAAATGTGGAAGAGGCGGATCCTGAGGTTGATGCTATTCCATAAGAACCAGAGTCGACTGTAGAACAAGAGGCACCACACGAGGAAGGCTTGGCCCAATTAAGGGATGAAGGTGAAGAAGAAACAAAATTAGAAGCAATGCAGGACCGATATCAACGAAGAGGAGGATACTCCCCACTCTCTATTCCAGGCCATAATGCCAAGAGCAGTGAGGAAGGTCCGTTCCTCGCAAGATTCCAAAAAAGAAATTGATGTTCCTCTCATATTGAACTACGTGGTCCCATAGGAGGGCACAACCATTGTTGGCTCATTAATTGAGGATTCCGAGTAGGGGCCTCCTAAAGAATAGGTCGAGGAAGGAATTTTGACAATAGGATTGGAGCAAGGGGCAACTGTCAAAGGCACTGTCTAGGCAACATAAATTCCCAAGTTGAGACAAGCTAAGGAGGAAAGTGCTCCCGAGGATAGGAAACCAAGTAAGGAAGACTTGATGAAGAAACGAATCGATGCCTCAAAAGACAATCCACCACATCTTGAACTAGCTGCAGGGATGGGAAATGAATTTACTGTTAAACAAGAGTGGGTGGAACAGTGTGAGAGGAGAAGAACACCTCTCAAGGAGAGGTATCAACTTCAGTTTGGAGAGACCATGCGGTTAAAAATGGATATTCAAAAGCTGAGAAAGCAGGTATCTAGGCTGAAAAAGAAGGTAAAGAAATATAAATGGAAGTCCGTAAGGCCCAAGATCGAGGTTTCCTTGGTAGTTGTACAAACTGAAGACGTTCCCACAACTTCTGCTGCTACACAAGCTCGTCCTATAGAATAGTTGTTTGAGGCTCAAGAACTCTTCCGAGCGGCTGAAATTCAGAGATGACAATCTTTTGTGAATGAACAAAGGAAAGAGATAGCGATGGTTCAAGAATGGGCTGTTGCGATTGTCACCGAGTATATATACCAGGTGGATAAAGAAAATCAGATGCAGGAGAAACAATAGACAAAGATAAGGGAGTTAAAAGGGAAGATACAGGTATTGAAGGTACATAAAGAACATATGTTTACCCTAGCACAACAGGTAATGGTCTGTTAGCCTCATGTCCATAGTTATGCTTTGTTTCTTCATGAGAAGTTCTTTTTCTTCTGCCTGGAAAGCATCTACAAGGAGATCAGCCATGAGATTGAGGACCTGATACAATTCTTTCATATTATAAGAATCCATGATATCGTGAACCATCATTTGATTTGTTATCTCTACATGCATGGTTATTTCTTAAAGCATGATGAGAGCTCAACCTGGTTCTGTTCGTAGGAGAAGTGCACCTGGGAGCCTTTACCTCTTACACCATTAACTAGGTTAAATGGAGGAAGGCTTGTGATACTTTTGAAGGAAATCAACCTACAAAGCCATTGATAATAAGGAGGGAGAATGGCCAGTTAGTGACTATTTATAACAAGCACTCTACCTTTCTATAGATTGAGGGGTCTATGGAACGAATGCTGGCAACATAGAGATGGTGTATTGACATCTGCATCAGACAGATAGTCACTTTTTAGGATGAAGCCCTTGACAGTTGCCAGAGAAGATGGGTGATGTCGTCATCAGTTATCAGAGACCGGGAGCCTTTTGGGGCACCCAATTTTGAACGAGCACTAGAAAGGGTGCCACATTTTTTACATGCATCCAGACCTATGGGGTCTGGTGGATGGGGCTGAGGTTTCAGTTTCCCCTCATTTGGCTGCCAACAGAGCATTACAGTCCAACATATAATGTGAGTAATGATTGGTGGAAGGATGTCCTTATGACAGAAGGATACAAGCCTCCAAGGACCAAGATGTCTAAAGAATATGACCTTGCTCAGCTGCACGCTGACCATAGTCGGTCCAACCCAAATCTGAAGAGATAATGAGCTGCATGGGCACATGCAAAAAGACCAGTTCGGGGGAGATGTTGGGTGCCAAACTTGCATACTTTTTCCCTGCACTTTTACACTCTCTCTCTCACTCCTTTGTATAATTTATATTCACTAATCGCTCTAAATGCATAAGGTAACCCTCTTTGATTTCTTTCATGGAATGTTTATTAATGAAATAATAGTTATGGATAATTTTCCTATTCGAGTTACTAATATTACCATTTCTACAGATTAGGTTGTCAAAGGTTACGGGTGGAAACCACAGATTCAAATTCCGAGTTTCCAGTATCATATTAGCAAGCGATGTAACAACATAATGGATTTGAGGCCTATTCCATACCTTTCTTTTCTTTCTCTTGGCAACTAATTTGTTGTTGTAACAATTGTATAATGATAGAACATTAGCTGCCATCTTGAGAAAAACTTTTCTCTATGTATTATATAAGAAGGGTTTCAATGCTGTGAATCAAGATTAGCCATGCAAGAGATTGAGATTGTAATAGAAGACTGTTTAATTTAATTGAATGCAGGTTATTTTTATGTTCTTTCTATAAGCTGTGAATCCATTGCAACCCTGGTCAGAGAGTTGGGCCCACTCTTCTGATTAGGTGCTGTGTTATTTTCGTGTATTGTTATTTCATATGTGTTGAGTTAATTTGATTGTTGTTACAATATTTTAGTTAATTGTTGTGAATTTTTTTTATAGTTTTGCAATTTATTCTTAATTGCCATCATAGTGACTCTTTCGTTAACTCTGTCGCTGAATCTAAGATAAGTGATTGATTGTGGCATTGCTACCTGCATATATTTTGCACATTGCCTTGAAACAAATTATGCACCCGAATTGATAAATTAATGTGGAAAAGAGTTGAATAGGTATTCACACTCGGACAACAACACATTTGCCATATCATATGAATGTGGTGGCATGTTGTAGCAGTAAGGATATGAGTAATTGTTTTAGGTGGTATCCTTAACTCTTTGATGGCTTTTGAGCTCATGCCAGTGTCAAGTGGTATTTACTTTGGTTACCTTATAATCATGTATGAAAGAATGGAGGTTAAAGGACAAGATGTAGGGTTGTTTAATTCAAGGAGAGGGGATTTTACTCTGATTTTCTATTTTTTCTTTTATGCTTGGGATTTATTCTATCTCTTCTTAAAAATTTTGAAGCATTTTATCTAGTATGATGTCAATTTCCTAGGTAGATGGGAATCCTAGAGAGTAATAAGGGCGAATATGTGGTCATGACTAGTTGCATGAATCTATTTGATGTGGGATCAATTTCTCATCACCTTGGCTAGGGGATTCTCTTTCTCCTAATATCATCTCCTTTGACGTTGGTTTAATATTTTATAAGTTCTTATTTTGTTTTCTCTTCTATCTCTAGCTTGTGTAGGTCTATGTATTGCTCCATTTTCCTTTGGCATATTCTCTTTTCACTTAGCTTAGTTCCTGAACAATTATACTCTCTTTTGCGGGTTACCATTTTTGGTTTCATTGGGCTATTTATCTTCAGGTTATATTTGTGAGCTTGGTGGACCCATTGTTCTCCTCCTTTTGCTATTACAACTATGGTTCATAGGCTTGGAGATCTTCGTGAGGATTTTGGGATTTCTTCCTTAGTGATTTCTAATATACTTTGTCCATCTCTTGGATCCCTAAATCTCTCCCTTTGGTCATACTCTTCGATATTATTTTCCTCCATGATGAGGTGACATCATCCTTCAAGAAGTTGGGGTAGGAGGGACTAATTTGCTTTACCACCTAGAGCTCAAGTGGTAGTAGAGAGCTATAGAACTCAATATTTCTAAGTGTTCCCTTTTGAAATTAGGAGGGAATTCCTTAGGCAGAGGAGGAGGATCAGAAAGAAAGAGATTACATATTGAATCAAGAAATTGAGGAAAATGTTAGGAGTTGGATTCCCAGCATTGATAACACAAGATATTAAGAGACCTAATATATGCAAACAATTGACATCTACTATCAATTGAAAACAATTATAGAAAAAGTGTTGATTGATTGCTTAGAAAACTTACAAGAAATTTTATTATGCATATATAAGATCCTTCAAGTACTTTAGATGTTGGATGAAAAGTGTTTATCCCGGCTTAAAAAATAGCATACCCAGATTTCACAAAACATAAAGAGGATATTGTGGGGCCACCACCATTCTAGTGTAGAATACCCAGATTTCACAAAATATAAAGAGGATATTGTGGGGCCACCACCATTGTAGTGTAGAATACCCAGATTTCACAAAATATAAAGACGATATTGTGGGGCCACCACTATTCTAGTGTTTTCTTTGACGGGATAACTTACTTCTCCTTTTAGTTTTTTTTAAGAAATATGTGGTAAGACTAAAAGCAATGTAATAAATATTTTTATGTTTTTACACTTTAACATAGGCATTTTTAAATTTGTTATTAATTTATTAAAATATTATATATATACCTATAATAAAAATAAATATCTTTCTTCTTTATTAATGTTTGGTTTCTCACTAATAAAAACAATAATAATTGAAGATCTATGGTATATATTTTTAATTATATAAATAGAAAATCCTAATTTTACTAAATTATTAAATATAAATTATTAGTTTTATTATTTTTCTTAAATCAAACCAATATGGTTGAAAGTATATATATATATATAATATATATATATATATATATTATTTTCCATTTATTTTATTTCATTTTCTTGTTATTTTTTATAATATTTTTATTTTATATATTTTTGCATATAAAAAAGAATTAGATAACTATTATTATTAATTAAAAATCAATAATTAAATTAAAAAATTATAAATACGTCATTTTCATTTATTATAACATTTTTTGGACTAAGTTTTTATATATAAATATTTTGGTAATAGTTTATTATGAGTTTGAAAATAATTGAATGTGAACAAAATTTTGGATTTGGGATTAAAAAAAAAACCTCTTTAAAATTCTTGTCACACTTTGTATTTTATATAGATGTGAGATCTCGAGTTGTTATACATGATTCATGAAGGATGATTGAACAAATCCAAAAACACTTTATTATCTAGGTACTCAAGAGTAAAGAAATACTCCCTACCCTATCCTCTTGGTTAAAGAAAGTCTTTCTCTCTTAAAAGCATAACTATGACTAGATAGCTTATGTATAAAAAGAAGTTATCTAATGTGGACCCAATAGGTTTCCTAAACTTGCTTCTAACTATACCCAAAATCTCCACCCCTGGTTCACTAGAGGATGGCATAAGGACCCTAGTCTTGGCTAGACCATTGGAGAATAAAGGAGGATATCTTCTTACCATATAATATTAAAAATACTATTTTTTCCAAATTTAAGGTGAAATCATGAGGTATAAAGAGTCAGAGGAAAAAAGAAATATAAGATAATATTATGAGGTGATGAACAGATCTTTAAAACCAAAATTATCTTTATGTATGGACCAGTTTTACCAAGAAAATAAACATTTACAAGATACAAAATAATTTCACAATTTTTTACAATAAAATATAATATTGGTGAATTAACAAAACACTATACAAAATACAATTTAAAAAAAAAATCAAAATTATAATTTTTTTTTTTAAATATTCATCTTAGATTCAGTTTTAGAAATACTGTTACACAGCAATGTTGTTATTTGAATATATAATTAAAATATTAAATAACTCCAATTAACCCTTATTTTTTTAAAGCGCTATAAATAACACGTTATTAATGATCATTCATGAAAATAAATAAATAACTTTAACAATCGTTTGTAATTTAAATTATCTGAGAATATAAATCTATATATAATTCAAAATTGCTATTTTTAAAAAGAGATTTAAATTAAGTTTGATTAATAGTCTACTATAAGTTGTAAGTTTTGAAATGGTAAAGCTCTTTAACTAAAATCCTTAGTTCCATCCTTTGAATTATTATATACTAAGAAAATTATTAACAAATCCGAATTATTTATATACTTTTTTATTTAAAAATAGAAATTATCCGGCCGAGGCAGTTTGACGGGCCGATCTGTCCGGACGGTATCCCGCAAACAATTTCTACCCATCTGGTAAGTGAAGGGTATAATTAATCGTTTGAAAAAAGACGTGCTAATCACACAATGCCTACCCCATCTCAGATTTCTTTTGTTTTTGGCAAGGTACATTCAATCTTTTTGAAGCTTTTAATTTTGATACTATTCAAGTGAATAGATCTGAAAGAACACTAACGAGAATTCATCCCAAAATTTTGTAGCTAATCTCTGAAAATAGATAACATTATATATTTAAAATAAAAAAACTTACATGGTTAACCATGAGACTAAACAAACAAAAAAACACAGATGCTAATTATGAGACTGAGCGATGTCATTGGTGTAGTGGTTTAAATGCGGCTCTAAGTCCGAATCTTGAATTTTCACCTTATCTCAATTATTTAAGAAAGTTGTATTCATTATTCCCACTGCGTAGAATACAGGCACAATCGAAATCTAAGATAAAGATAATTTTTAAAAAAATTACATCTATTTTCTTTTAAATTGTACTTCTCTTTACAATGAATTTGACAGAGATCATTATTCTTTGCAATATTTTATATCAACCTGACAAGATCATTATCAGATAACTATTGTGCTTTGCTTTTCATAAGGTAGTATAAAAAATTAATACAACGAATTTGACAAAGATCATTATTCTTTGCAATATCTTATATCAACCTGACAAGATCATTATCAGATAACGATTGTGCATTGCTTTTCATAAGGTAGTATAAAAAATTGATATTAGTACACCATTATTACCCTTTTTTCAAAGGGTAGTGGAAATTTTGATTTTAATTTTTGCAATTTGAAAATATTTATTTTATGTGTACTTATAATTTGTCATATTAGAATATTAAAATTTTATTGTGTTATATATATATATATATAGTTATAAATATTTTGATGTTTATGCTTTATTATTATAATAATAATTAAACAAACAAATATACAAAATAGGTTAGGAATAATTTTCATTCATTGTCGAGGAAAATTTATAAAGTGGTAAATGGTCATGTAGAAATTTACTCATACCATAAAATATGGATAAAGAATATTTAAAACCACTAATCGTATAATTTGATTTCACTAGAAAAAATATATTTTAATTCATAAATATACCTATATTTTGTTAGTAAAGTATTTGTAACAAATTCAAATTGCTTAAAACTCAATCACAATATAATGTGAAAAGGCCAAAAACCTTATAGTGGTTACTAAACCTAGACTAATATAGTGGTTACGAAACCATATACTCAGTACCTACAAATTTTTAGTAGCAAAGAAACTTTATCAGTTATAAAGGGGAAATATCTCAGTGTATAATCCAAAGATTACATACTGTAGATAAAAACAACTATCTCATTTTAGATATGACATAATAAACAACCGAACCCAAGGAAGGACCGAGAGAGGGCATTTACGATTAGTTATCTCCTAAGTAAACCTTGTGGAATATTGAAGCAATAAGTTAATAAGAATTGGATAGAACGAGCACCAAATGCTAGCCTCAAAATGCACAAAAATAAAACAAAAACTCCACAATAATTATTTCAAGTAAATAATTTACGAACCTATCTTAAAATTGAGAAAAAAAGAGCAATAACCATTGTTTTCATAGAGAAAGAGTAGATCAATATACACTACAAAAATTATAAATATTCTCCTTGCTATTCAATGTAAAATACCAATAAAATTACATGCAATTATTTTATCACCCTCATTCAATAGTTATGAACAAGCCCACCATTCTAATTCTAGACGCAAAATTCATTAACAAATCTCATCAAAGACAATATAAAAGGTTAGACGAGGAAGAGAAACCCTAGCCAGGTAAAATTTAATCACACTTGAAAGGAAAATGAAGGCCATAACATTAAAATGGAAGTTGGTTAAGAAAACAACCAAACCCAAGAATTATTTCATTAAATGTAAAAATTGTTAAATAAGAAAATGTAATTGATGTATAAATATACTAGAAGCTTAGTAGGTAGGGCCTTCCCAAAGTGATGTTCTTAGTTAGGTAAACCAAACAATGGTTAAATGAAAGATAGAAAAGTGATTCAATGTACAAGAATTAAAGAGGAGAAAAATGGAGATTAAAAGATTGAAAGAGTAGTGTTAAAGGAATTGTTGATAACATTCAACAACATACACATTTACACATTTACATCTAGAAAAATGATATACAATAGGGACAAGTTGTGATCCAACTCTACAATTGATCATAAATATATCATAATTGACAATTTTAAGCACATACATTTGTCATAAAGCAATAATTGTTACCACAAAAAATGTCAAAGTTAGATTCATTATGGCTCCTTCGACAAAAACTGCAGGTTGACAATCAAAATGTACATCGAAGGAGCAAATATTTAGATTCATTATGGCTTTTTCAACAAAAACTATAAGTTGACAATCAGAATGTACACGGGAGGAGTAAATGAAATATCACTTTCTAAGTTGACTATTAAAATTTGAGGTTAAGACAACTTGAAACCTTAAATATTGTGAAGAAAATGCTTTAAGCTAAAACATGTGGTAGTCACTCTCACTAAGTGTTTTTCCTCAAGAGCCTCTTAAAGGGATCTATAGACCAGAAACATGTAAGGAAACTATGGCAATGTACATTGGAGGAGAAAATAGAATATCACTCTCTGCATTGATTGTTAAAGTTTGAGGTTAACGCATCTAGAACTCTTCAAGATGGTGAAGGAAATTTTGAAAGTGAAAATGATTTACTCTCGCTTCCATTTGTTGGTTATTCTCAAAATGCTCTTAAAGTGAATTGTAGACCAAAAATCAAGTGGTATTTGATGCTATAAAGAGAAGTTAGTCATAGGTAATCAATAGGAGTGTTCATGGGAGAGGCTATACATGGTATAAAAAAAATTGGTATCAGGTGAAGGAAAAACACATTGACTGGCTACAAGTACAATGTTTAAACTGCTAAGCATTCCTCAATTGACATATTGCAACTCAAACCAATAGGATAGTGAAAGAGGAGTTTACTTTAATTTTAACACCATGTTATTTCTCTTACTCAAATTGTAACATATCACATATGTATTCATCTATTCTCTTTCTCCATATGCTATTGACTTTCCTCAATTGACATATTGCAACTCAAACCAATAGGATAGTGAAAGAGGAGTTCATTTTAATTTTAACACCCTATTATTTCTCTCACTCAAATTGTAAGATATCACATATGTCTTCATCTATTCTCTTTCTCCATATGCTATTGACTTATGACGTTTCCTTTGCAACATCTCGTGCAATTGCTAGTATAATTTCTAAGGAAATGAGTAAAATAATTATTACCAATTAAGCTACCTTATGGACTTACATTGATTAAAAGATTTTTTTTTTTTTACTAATGTACAAGGATTTGAACATTAAATATTATTATTTACATAATATTTCATAACATATGGTGATTACTATTTGAACTACCCCATGAACTTACATTAATTAATGCTTTTACATGAAGTAAAAATTTCTATTTCAACCATAAGTTGTTAAAAATTTCATTTTCAAAATGTACTATCACTTTTTCTAAATTTTTCATTGTAACATTTATTGGCACTTCTCATCCCTAGTCATAACTACAATAAGGGAGGGTAATTTCTAACCTTTTTTATATCAAGGATTGATTGTGAACATGTAGTTATTGTGATATCTTCTTAACATATGTTAAGAGATATACATTGCAACGAGTATCTAGAGAAAAACGTAGAACTAATATGGATTCATCTTAATCATGGAACTAGCAAGAGAAGGTAGAAATCAAATATTTTGAGGTGCAGACTTATTTTAGAGTGAAAAACACAGAAAAGATATTTATAGCTTGAGAGATTTGATCCCCCTTCCCACCTAATAAATCC
>APFE031619474.1:3794-18300 GCA_000404065.3 Pinus taeda | reverse complement strand
GTAATACGTTATTAAATTACAAAATCAAATTATAATTAAAAAATCATATATACCATATTGCTTTTCCAAATTTCAATTCTATGTAAATAACTTTTCTAAAAAATAAAGCATTCAATAAATTTACAATATACATCACAAAATTTTAGCCCATTACATATTTATACACATGGCTAGTCATATTCCTCGATCACACAACCAGCTTATCACTATAATCAACCAACAAGATCAATACAACTAAAAAAATAACTCCCAACGTAATTCTCCCCAAACTATCTTCAATTGTAATAACCATGACCTACACTTCATTCTCTCCTACATATCAAACACACAACATGCAAATTAACTCCATGCATCATATATCATGCTGCAACCTTTTCTACAATAACTTACAACTTCACTCTCAATATCTATTCACGCGCATTCCATGCAACAATAACAATAAGATTGTCATATAAACATTTTCTTATAGCGAACAAATTAAAATAGACGAAAAAGAAATCCCATAACTTTTTATTGGGTTACAATGGTAAAAATACCTGCAAGGCAAAACCACCTATGATCTATTTAATTAGTAAAAAAAATAGAACATGAATAATTTTTAAAGAAATACTTTTAAATATGGTGGGAAAAGAAAATACAAAAAATAATGAAAATAAATGTTTATAATATAATCTTTGTATTCATAGTTTTAAAATAGAGAATAATTTTCATTTTTTGAAAGTATAAATTATCATATTAATCATTTTTGGTTTATCTTTATAGCTCTAGAAAATCTAAACTTGCGAATCTTAAGTACATGGCCTCATCAATGATGAGTATAATAATATAGTGGGTCTTGGGTAATAAATATGGCTTTTTTACATTAACTATCCACTAATTATTAAATGTGCTTTAGTCAAAGAAGATGGTTTAGCGCATAAATTGATTCACATCTACATACTTTAGAAATTAGAATGAGACCCTAACATATTTTCGCCTTCAAAAGAAACATTATCTGGCATAGAAACTATTTTTAAAATGAATGTTTGGTTTCCAAGTGACATATTTTGCTCCATATTATTCCAATGTATTAAGACTTCTTGAATAGTATGTATACTTAGCCAATTCTCTCTTGTGGTAAATACTACTTCTACTTGTAACTAAATGGCGTAGAATTTTTTATGTAGCTCTGAAACTGCTCATGAAATTTACTAAAACATAAGACTCAAATCTACTCTACTATTATGCGGAATTCAATTCAAAATCGAGAACTCGAATCATAAACATGCAAGAAGAAATATCACCATGGTAAATTTTAGGGGTGAATTTTAGCCCAATGGCGAAATTTAAGGGGTTTTTCATTTTAAATGGGCGAGATTTTTATAAAACACCCATTTCATATATTTAGCCCAACTTTTATTTAAAAAATAATTATTTTTTTCCTTTTAGCCAAAAAAAAGGTGAATAAAATATGGAAATACACATTTGACCCGATTCGCCTGGTTTGGGAGGTTATATTCCGTTACAATTGCCGGATTTTATGCTTTTCAATGTTAAATTCATTTGCAATTGCCCATTTTCTAGTTTGGGAAGTTATATTTGGTCTGAATAAATAAAAATATAAATAAAGTGGAGGCATGGTAAATAAATAAAACATCTTTTTATACTCACTCCAAAGATATGGCAAATAAATAAAAATATAAATAAACTAGAGGTATGATAAAAAAATAAAACATCCTTTTATATTTAGTCCATAACCTTCTTTCTATTTAAGAAGGCTCAAAAAAGAGGTTTTATTTAAGTTAATCCTATGGGACAAATACCATATTTATAAAATAGGTATGGTAAATTAACAAAAATATAAATAAAGGAGAGGTATGGTAAATAAATAAAACATTTTTTTTTTTATATTTACTCTATAAGTCACCTTATATTTATGAACACGCAAGGGTGTAAATATATAAAAATATGAATAAAGTGGAGGTATGGTAAATAAATAAAAATATAAATAAACTAGAGGTATGGTAAATAAATAAAACTTCCTTTTATATTTAGTCCATAATCCTCTTTCTATTTAAGAAGGCTCAAAAAAGAGGTTTTATTTAAGTGAATCCTATGGGCCAAATATGATATTTATAAAAGAGGTATGGTAAATTAATAAAAATATAAATCCATCTTTACTCTAGATCTACGAAGCGCCAAGAGGGATCAAATATCATGATATGCAAATTAGCATAGAGTGAAAAAATATTTGATCCCTCTGGGGGCTTGGTAGATCAAGAGTAAAAATGGATCTTGTAATTTAATGTGACTTAAACATTTTAACTTGGTTAACAAAAAAAAGAATTATTAATTTTATTAATTTTTATAAATTACTAATAGCAGATTTAAGGTCTAGGTTTATGATAACCCATGGTATTGACCCATGGTTATACCATGGTATTCATGTGAGCATAGACTATTTAAACGGAAAATTCTGTCAACTTAGATCCATCTTAATTACGGGTCTACGAAGTGTTGAGAGGGATAAATAGATTTCATCCCTCTAAGAGTGATAGATGTGGTGTTAAGATGGATATAGGTTGGTTTTTATGATAATGAAGATATTAAATAGACTTAAGAAATTATATTGTAAAAAACATCTTAAGGTGAATGGTTAAAACTACATTTAGTCACTTCACAAATTTAGTAAAAAATACCAATATCTTCATTAATATTGGTTTTTTTGATTTAAAAAAAAATTCAAAACAGTGAAATCTTATCACTCTTTCCGCATCACCCTCGCAGAAGAGATAGTCGATGCCCAGATTTCCCACGATTTTTCAAACGTTCTCAATATGATATCTTCATGAAAAAGTTAAGGTACTGATGTTGGATTAGTTGTTTGAAAAATATGATGGTGTGTACAACCTTTCATATTATTTGTTATTATTAGTTTGTCGTAATGATCTGTAGGGGTTGGAACACTGCACCATATTGTCCTAAATGGTGGAGATTTTGCACCAAAAAGGAAACTAATCTACATGTTACAACACTATTAAAAAAATGCAAGAAATATGAAGGTAGTGAATTATGCTAATAAGCAATTTAGATTGGGAGAGACATAATTAAATTTTAGTATTTAATTGATGATTTCAAATTAAAATAATAATAAATCTACATTTATATATTTATATATTGATTGGAAGGCTACAGCCACTTCTTTCCATTACATCCCCTTCAGGCCTTTGGGATACCTCCTACTTTCTTATATTATGTAGTTTGGGCTTAATACTTGTTGGCGTGTTGGGGTAAACAAACTTTATGTGTTCTCTTTGATCTCACAGTTGGAGTCTATGGAATAAGAAAGAAATTTGATAGCTTGACAAAAGTGGTAGAGAAAATATTAATCTCTCTTACCTTGACAAAACTCGTGGTCAAGATCAACTCCTACAAGAACTTTGTTGTGGAATATTATCAAAACTAATAGAAGCATATGAAAGAGTGTACAGTGAGAACCTTAACAAACACAGCCACTGAAACTTGCAACATTGTTTGTAGGAAGAGAAAATTATACTTCTTTTTTTCCAAACATGTATGTTAGTATATTACAATTTAATGAATATGTTTTCCTATTATCATATATGGTTTCATACTTTAACAAAACATTCACCAAGACTTGACAATGTTTTATTATTTAGTGAAAGATTTTCGAAGATCTTACAATATTTTATAATTAAGTGAAAGATTCGCCATGACTTTACAAGATAATATAATCTGGTGAGAGATTTGCCAAAAAAATTATATATACATATTATATTATTGATAAAACTGCCTCCAATTTTTCCTTATGTATCATGGGGATTCGCCCATTTATTATACATATAAATTTAGGGTGGTTCTTAAAATTTTCCCTGCTTTTCTTTGTGTTTTCTCTTGAAGACTATGATTTTTTTTAAAACTGATTTTTTTTTATGAATGTAGGGATGATCAATGTGGAGAAAGGTATGGTAATGAAATTGTGATGTAGTTTTTCTATTTTTTTGACATGGGCATGTCATTTCCTTGTCCTAGGGTTACTCAATTTAGGATTCCGAAGCAACTGTAATTCCTACAGGATCGTCCTGTAGGTTCTTAGGGGATCCTGTAAGTATATGGGGAATCCTGTAGAAAACATTGTACCCTTGCAAACTGAGGAAAATGACTAAAAAAAATTAAAGGAATGGTGGAATGATGAAGGATAATGAATGGTGAAATACATATATGAATGGAATAGGTCCCTTTTGCTTCTCCTTTGCTCTATGATCATCCTCCTACTGACCTGCAAATAATTTTTCATGATTTTTCTTTTCTCTTTTATTTTTATTTTTTGAAAACAACTAGTCTGCCTCCAAGAGGTTTCCATTCTAGATGCTTGCCCTGGGCACCTCAAGAGAGGTTTTCACCCAGATATCTTTTTGTTTCTCTTTTTTCTTTTTTCTTTTGACACCATTGGGCTGCCCCAAGAGGGTTTCAGCCCAATAGTGGGACTCAAACACCTCATGGAGCTTTTCACTCGAGTCTCCCTATTTTTCTTATATTTTTCTTTTCTGAGTGACTTAATGGGGCAGGAGCTGAGACTTGCCCCACCACCATCATTGTTTTATTGATACCATCAATGAATTATTTCTTTGACAATTGCCTTTTGTAAAATTTCAATTTTTTCCCATTAATAAGTAAAGGAATGGCCTCTACATATATGGTTATGATATGCACTAAACCATTATCATGACATATCTCTATAACATAAAGCCCTAACCATCTTGTACTTAACTTTCCCTTAACATTTTTATATCTAGAATCATATAACAAGGCCCAATCACCTTCTTAAAATTGCTTATCTTTGATGTTCTTATCATGTCATATCTTCCTCAGAATTTGAGTTACTTTTGTGTGTAGGAGGGCTTACATTCTGAACTCATCTAAACCATTCAACTAGAGGAATCTCTCTTTTTGTGCACTGCTGAGATCTAGAGCTAGTTGGGATGCCATCCTCAATTTATTGTACTCAAATAAAATGGACAACAGGTCGTTTTTCCCATAGACCGGCTCATAGGGTGTGAATCCAGTGGTGGTCTTCCAAGTGGTATTATAGGCATAGGGGGCCTCAAATAGTCTATCTGCCCAATCTTTCTTGCTGCTGCTAACCACTTTGGTCAGGATACCCTCTAGCGCTCTGTTGGTCACCTCCACTTCACCATTAGCTTGTGGGTGATAGGGAGTGGAGGTTCTATGGTTGATCTTATGCTATCTTAACAAGTCTTCAATCATGTTGGAGGTAAATGGATTGCCTTGATCAGTGACCAGTTCTCTAGGGTACCCAAATTTATAAAATACAGTCTCCATTAAGAACTCAACCACCTTCTCCTCTGTTGTTGCCTTAATTTGCTTGGTTTTAGCCCACTTAGTCAGATAGTCAGTGCACACAATGATATACTGCTTTTTCTTGGAAGGAGGGTCAATAGGTCCAATGAAGTCCATGCCCCACTTGTCAAATGGCTCAAAAGTCACTTCATGTTGCAGGGAAATTTCATTTCTTTGAGTAGGCTTTCCCAGTCTTTGGCACTGATCACATTGAATAGTATATCTTTTCACATCCTAATGAAGTGTGGACCAATAATACCCAGCTTGCAACACTTTAAATGTTGCCCTCTTTGCTACAAAGTGACCTCCACAAGGCCCATCATGATAGGTCTGAAGGATGTCAAAGACTATCTCCTCCATGACACACCTTCTCAGAATTTGATCTGGGCCTAGTTTGAAAAGGTTGCCCCCAATCCAAGTGAAGGGGGAGCTCTTCCTCACAATCTTGGTTTTCTCTTTGGAGGATGAATTCAGTGGGAACTATGCAGATACAAAATAGTTTTCTATGTCGGAAAACCATGGAGAGAGAACCGAAATGGTGAATAAGTGCTCATCCAGTAACTGATCATCACCCATTCCCTCCTCACCAGCAGGAAAAGTTAATCTAGACAAAAAATCTGCAACAACATTTTTCTTGCCAGACTCATCAACAATAATTAGATAAAAATGCTGTAGTAAAAGTAACCATCTAATTATCCAGGAATTCGCAGCAGGTCTATTCATTAAATATTTGATTGTTGCATGGTCAATATGTACAAATGTTTGATTGCTTGTAATATAATGCCTAAATTTGTTCATTGAATGCATGACAATGAGGAGCTCCTTTTCGGTCACTGTGTAGTTCAGTTCGGCCTTGGTAGATTCTTACTAATAAAATAAATGGCATAAGGAAATTTCCATCTATCTGGCCTAGGGCTACTCCTATGGCTTTGTGTGAGGCATTAACATGAATATGAAAAGGAAGGGCCCAATTTGGGCCTCATAGAATAGGTGCAGTGGTTACTTTGTCCTTCAGGGCATCTAGGGCCTCTTGATAGCTTTTTGACCATACAAACTTAGAGTCTTTGGCCAACAACCTAAATAAAGGAGAAGCCAACTTAATGAAGTATTTTATTAATCTTCGGTAGTGTCCAACTAACCCTAGGAAACTTTTGACATCTCTCTACTTTTGTGGAGGTGGGACCCTTTGGATGATAGCTATTTTGTTTGGGTCCACCTGCAGTCCTTGTTGAGATATTGAATGAGCTAGCATGGTCCTTGCAGTCATTAAGAATTCACAATTTTCAGGACTGGGAGACAAGTTCATTTCAATGCATTTGTGTAGCACCTTACCTAAGTTGGACATAGCCTCCTGGAAATCACTTCCATAAGGTGTAAAATTGTGCATATAAATTTTTAACACATCATGGACTAACTTGGCAAATATACTCAGGACTTCTCTCTAAAAAGTGGCAAGAGCATTGCATAGGCCAAAAGCAAGGACCCTATAGGTGAAAGTACCCCAAGGACAAGTGAATTTGGTTTTATCCTGGTCTTCCGGGTTGATTTGGATTTGCTTGTACCTGCTGAATCCATCAAGGAAGGAGATTTTTATTTTCCATGCCAAGCCATCTAGCACTTGGTCAATGAAAGGTGTAGGGAAATGGTCCTCCTTTGTGGCTTTGTTTAACTTCCTATAATCGAAAAAAATCCTCCACTTACCATTTTTATTTAGAACCAATACCAAAGGATAGAACCACTCACTATCTGGGATAGGGTAAATGAATCATTCATCTAGCAGCTTTTGCAGTTATTCTTTGACTATATCTTTAAGAGTTGGATTCATCCTCCTTTGGGGTTGCCTAACTGGCTTACAACCTTATTTCATATAAATGTGGTGAGTACACACTGAAGGGTGCACAACCTTCATTTCTTTGTAACTCCAAGTAAAGGCATCCAAATGTTCCTTTAACATGTTGCACAACTTTTCTTCTTGAAAAACAGAAAGAGATGGATTGATTTTCAAAGCTCTCTCGGGGCCAAATTCTATGGTTTTGACATAGAGAGGGTTGGAATTGGTTAAGCATAGATCAAGTTGATGGTTGTTCTAGGTTTCCTTTACTACTTCTTCTAAAGACAATGTACTGGGAGTTGGACTTTGGAGTATGTGTTCAATTAAATCATCTTCATCCTGTTGTCCCCCTCCCATGGTCGTTTCTACAATATATAGTTGGGAAGAATAAACTTCATCTTCTTCCTCCTCTTCTAGCCACAAAGGTAAGTCATGTTCTAGTGATGGGTAAGGAGGAGGGTATAGGACTAACTACTTGGACATATGCCCATTCTTGATGGCCATATTTCTAGCTCTGCAGCTAATGCTAAGCATCAACAGTGGCTAACCAGGGCCTCCCAAGGATGAGAGGGTAGCTAGTAAGCTTAGCCTTAGGTTGGATTTTAGGAAGTACTCTTCTAGATATCAAGTTTATTTCATGAATTTCCACATCATAAGCTCGATAGGATGTCTCTCCACTATATATTTTCTTTGCTCGTCTGTTGTTCAAGCTCAAATTTGGCTGGGCAGGCATCTGGGGTTGTTTACGTGGAGTAGAGTGTAAAAGTTATGGTTGAGTAGGTGGTGAAGGTAATAAAGGTGGAACATTGTTGTATGGGGGCCTCCACCCTTGGGGCGATGCATTCCACTGAGGTTGTGGCAGAGTATATGGTTGAAATGACTGGCTGGTTGGTTGGGAATGATACTTAGGTGCAAAGGACTAAGGAGGAGGTGTAGACTAGGAAGGATGAGTAGGGGTCCCCCAAGAAGGTATGGATGTGGTCTGGTTGGGGTTGTAATATACATGGGATGACCCTTGCATGCCCTGCTGGTATGGCCTAGTCCCATGATTTCTCCTTTGGTTTATGTAGCAGAGCTGCTCAGTGACCCCTTCATCTCCTTGATATACAACTTTTAGTCCAGGTAGAGAAGGACACTTCTATGTGGAGTGGTTTTCTTTACAGACTAAGCATATTTCAATAGAATTCAGTGGAAATTCATTCCTAGGGTTCCTCCTGATGCATCTAGGACAGAAAATGGCCAAGGCTCTCTCTGTTTCCTCCTGCTTTCTCGTAATTTGCATTGTGTCCATCTGTAGGGAAAGGGTTTGTAGCATCTCACTTTTGAAATCCTCCAGCATATTTCTAATTTCACCCTTGATGGATGAATTGGAAGAGGATGGACAGACCATAGGTTGACTACCCCTACCCTTTTTCCTAGTTTCCCTAGAATGGTTTCTAAAAATAGTCTTGATATCCTCATAGGTAATTGGTAGATATCCCCTACTTCTAACAAGTGTAGGGTAACTAGAAGATATTCCCTTACTCCTCTAAGCAGGACCAACTTCAGTGACTTAGGGTCAAGTGTGCACCTGACCCTTTTCCATCTGGAATCTTTCTTCATAATCCTCTAGGGATTCATCATTACCTAAGGTCATCCTAAAAATTCCCCTTTAGTGCCTTTAGACCTATAGTAGTCTTAATACTTTTTTTTGAAGGCTTGCTGCATTTGAGCCCAAGTTCTGATGCTATCTCCAGGTAAACACGTGAACCAGCGCAAAGTTGCATCCTTGAGAGTGGATGGAAATAGTTTCAACTTCTGCTCATCATTTGTATAGTTATAGGTTGGGCATATGACAACAATCTCAAATAAGAAATTGTCTCGGTCTTCTATGGTTAGGACATGGAAACGACGAAGGGTAGAGGGGATTGTATTTTTCATCTTAGTTTCTCGATTGGTTTCCCTGATGGGGAAGGAACCCTCAAATCTTTCTCTATTTCCTCTGTCATTTCTATTTTCAACCATTTGTTCAATAGGAATGGGTTCTTCTTCTTCCCTTGTAGGTTCTTCAAATATGTCTGGTTTCTCACCTAAGTGTTCCTCTAGTTCACAACCATCGAAGAAGAGGGAATGTTGGCTATTTGAAGTAGTAGGGGTATTTGGTAAAACATTTCCCTAAGTTATCCCTATTCCTACGAGGCATGAAAAAAAATGTTTTTTTTTTGTTTTTTGTTTTTTTTTTTAACTTTGAAAGTAATTGCAAAATTGAAATTACAAATTGAAGGAAAAATACTAACTAAATGAAAGATTAACTACTTGATTGAAATCTTACTTGCAGAATGGAAAGGAAAGCAAAGAATGCAACATGGGAAAGGAAGAAATCTAAATTACTTTTGCAGAAATGAAACTAATAACAGAATATCAGAAACAAGAAATGGAAGAAAGAAAGCAGTGACCATATATTACTTAGACACCTCCCTAGCAACGGTGCTAAAAAGTGATGAGCACCAGTATTGCAGCAAGAATGTTGCAACTCTTGGAGCTACCAACTTTACTTTATCAACCCGGGGTTCGCACAAACTTGGAGGTGACAATGTTGTATACACAAGTAAAAGTGATGGTTCTGACTCTTGTCATTGTTCAGCTGGCAAGAGAACACTAGGGTGTTCAAGCCAGACTTCTATGGATTCAGAAGAAGCTTGACTACTAATCAGAGAAAGAGAAATCTACTCTAGGAGAAATCTTGTCTATTGCAATAAGGAAAATGACTGAAATCCTATGCTAAAAACACACCATTCCCTAACTAATTGATGAGAAATTATGCTCTACAAGAATGCCAATCTAACATATATGAAATGATACTATCTAAAGCATGGAAGTTAAAACCATCTAACATCACTACTGTGCATGTAAATGACTAAACAAATCTGTTTTTTTTTCTTTTCTTTTTATGCAAAATAAAGTGTAAACCCTAATCACTTTTGGTGATGTGGAAGGTGGCTTAAGGATGTTGGTGGATGTTTGGGAGGTTTGGGAGGCCCTCAGGTGTCCTTGGGTGGCTTCCTAGAGGTTTTCTCTCAATCTGGCCTTAAAACAGGCCACTACAGGAAAACCTACAGGATGTCCTTAAAACCTACAAGATTCCCTGTATTTCTACAGGATACATCCGAGAGAAAAATAATGGGTGTTAGAGGTGATTGAAGGCTTAGGGAAGGTGGTTGGTAGGTGGGATGGAGTGAGAAAATGCCTAAGGTCACTCAGAACTCAAAACAAAGGTTAGGAGATGGTTGGATTTGCTCAACATGCTTGGAGGAGTTTCTATGTAAAATGATGAAATTTATGAAGGTCTTGATGAAAGCAAGGAATGATTATGGATGGATGAAATTTGAAGGTGGTTTCTTGCTATGAGAACTCTCTCTACTTCTAAAACACCTACCCTACATCAAACATTGATATTTGCAAAAAAATGATGTAAACAAGAAGAATTCTAATAAGCTAGAAAAATCGAGTTTAATGCGCTAGCTGTCTACTTCATGCATGAGGAAAATCGTAGAATGAAATGGAATCATTGATTAGATCTAGTGTAATACTGAAGATGGAAGAGATGGTAATTAAATCCTACAATTGCAAATTGATCAAATGTTGGTTCAAGTACAGTAAACTCTAAATTTTATGAGAAAATAGAAATCTATCTTTTTGGGGCTGCATAGGGGTCCTTTCCTCAAGTCATGATCCCTGAAGGAAGAGATGAGGCAAAGAAACCTACTCACAACTTTGTGATTCTCTTTTTCCATTTTAACCTGCTACTGAAGCAAAACACAAATGGAAGCAACTAATAAACAACTAATCAAATCTACACTGCCTACAATGAAATACTTCTAAGGACAATTTAATCATGAATCTATGAAAATAATCAAATCATACAGATACAAGAAGAGGATCCTTTTCTACTAGGGTTGGGCCCTAATGCCAGAGCTTCGGCCCTATGAGTTAAATTCGTACTGGATCATGAAAAAGCTCATTCTCATTACCAAAATAGGAAATTACATATCAATGTCTTGCACAAGTCTGGAGCTCAAAAATAACTAGTGTTATTACAACTTAAATTTGAATCCTAATGAGGCTATAGGTCTCTTTATTTATACAACTGAAGCCCCCAACAACTTCCTTAATTCTAGGGAGGCTTGGCTCCAAAACTCGAGATGAAATAACTCTTTGACTATCACTTCCACAGCTGCCTTTTGATCTTCATGACTTGGCTTCTTGTATTCCAATCTGGTGTGATTAATGGAGGAATATTAGAATGAGGGAGGAGCAAATGATGAGGATTCACCTCCTACAATATCTCTCCCTTGTCCCATTTGAGTTTCAAACCTTAATCTTTCCAAAATTCCTTGATTTTCTCTTTCAAACCTGCATTCAATGCATATTAGTCCACTAGGCATATTTTCTCACTTTAACTCATCTCATTAAACAAAATATAATCAAAACATGTAATAAATTGTGAGAAGAGTTGATTTGGCTAAGCTAGGAGGTGACTTAAGGTCCATATAGTTACCCAATGATGAGGATCAATAGTTGGACGTGGCGAGCATCAAAGAGCTAATAGCCTTCCAACATGATATTGACATGACACATGTGTAAGAGCCTTCATCCACCAAAGTGTGATGAATATTCTTGTGGAAAATCTGCATAATGATTTGAAAATAAATCTGATGGGACATATGAGGATTGGATTTTTCAGCGTTGAAAACGATGATATTAGAGTTAGACATGTCAAATCCACCAATGGAAGACAACAAGGCTTTGCGCTGTTGAGAAAAACTTTTCAAGACCTCCAAAGTAGACATGGCACAAGGAGTCTGTGTATTATCTTCAACAATATTGTAATGCTGATAAGCCCTTGTAGAAGGATTTTGTGTCCTCTTTCGGAGAACTCCATTGGGGGTGAAATAAATAGGTTCCACGGGCTTATCCACAGTGAGAGGTCTAGTGGGAGGTATTGGAGCCGATGAGTCCTTAGAGGGAGAACTCGACCTGGGAACATCCTAAGATTTGGCTCTCGTATTCACGTTGACATATTCCTTCCACATGAAGATAGGTGAACTATGAGGAAGATGGGAAGATGACCCACAATTTCCCTATTGCGGAGGTCGAGGAGGTTGAGAAACCATTTGTTGTTGAGCTTGTGCAGGGAATGGATGAGTTAAAACGACATGTTGTTAAGTAGACAGTGGTGAAAGAAGTCTATGGACTTCATTCATTCGAGGGAATTCATGAGTAAGGTGGTCACCTTGACAAATTTTATAGAGGAAATTGACCTTACGAAGACATTCACTAGTTCCTCCTCCCCGACTTTGAGGGTTGGGTTTGGAATACTGAGCATTTTGGTTCTTTTGTTTATTTCTCTTATTATTCTTTTTACCACTCGATTACTGGTTGTTCTTTGTATCAATCGACTTCACCATTAAAACATAAGAGTGTTGCGGGCCAAAATGACTGGTAAATATTTGTTCCCCTGAGGTAAGTACCGCTAAAGAGAAAATGCCCACCAAAAGCATGGTTGTTGATGGGGTTGTACCAGGGATAGAATAAGGACCACTCTACGCAGTAAATCTAACATAAAGGGGATAACCTATGCGATAAATAGTACTGGAAGCAGGGTTGCTCCCAGGTAAACTAGCCCCTCCAATAAAAGTACTAGTAGGTGGCGCCCCTCCAAAGAGAAAACTGTACCAAGCTTGTGACATACTAGAAGTAGCGTTTCCCTTGGGCTGACCAGGAACAACTGGTGATCACCCCTACATATTACTAGAAGTAACCATGCCTAACTGAGGAACAAGAATAGTTGGTTGGGAAAGGTGTAGTGCAAAGATTCCTAAACCTATCGACTGACTAGGCTAAGGCACCATGGTTGGCATAGGAGTGTGTGCATGGAAAAGTTTGAGAAATTTGTAGGAGTTTTAGAAGAAATTGGTGGAATGCACCAAGAATAAGCGAGAGGTGTGGATGGGGGAGTATGTATAGTCACTCTAAGAGGTGGAAACTAATGACATTGTAGTTGATAGTGCTGATGTAGAAGGTAAGGATGTCTTAGAATCCACCATAGGGTAAATTATGGAAAAAGGCATGTTAGTATAGACTAGTGTAGAACCATAAGGGCTTAGCTTCAATAACTTAGGTCCTAATGGACCGGTCAAAGGTTGATTGACAGAAGCGTCAGAGTCATCTTCCAAAGTATCAACATAAATAAGGTCACTACTAAAAGGACCAAGTATAGACTCCAAGACAATTTTTTGGTCTAAGTATTTTGTATCGATAGGCACTCTCCGTGTAGGATTAACAAGTCCACCTTGTTTAGGAGGTAAACCATGAGGACAACATGATCGTCGATGAGCAAACTTAGCTAGGGTGATAATTTATAATTTAAACACGATTAAGTTATTACAAACACCCTCATGCCAAAAATACTAATTTACACCAAAATGTCCTAGAATATAGCACATGCAAAGAAAAATACAAAGAAGCTGGTGGTGGAATAGTTATGTTAGCCTCCCGCTTCGCAGCCCTTTTAGCTACGAACTCGGCACAAGTGACCTCACAAGATCTTGAACACCCTCTGAGAGGACTGTAAGAGTATGACTAATATATGTCCCAGGTACAGAGAAGATGATTCTGACCTTGCACCTGTGTATGTGCCTTAAGAAGATAGGCTACTATGTTCACCACTGAAAATAACATAACCTAGGGAGATAGTCACAGGACAAATCTACACATAATGTGTTGGGTTGTGTTATATTCTTTCCACATAGTTAACAGGGGTTTTGAGGGGTACCCATAACCCCACTTTATGGAGTCTGGGGCAACACCAGGAATACTTTGGTTTTTGACCCTATGTTAGGTTGGGCAGACCCACCTATGGTTTTGTGCATGATTTTCGCACATGTTTTTTGGATGCAATGGTTTTCGGTCCATGGTTTTGGATGCGATGGATTTTCGGTCCATTTTATTGGATGCTTCGGTATGTATAAATATGTATTGTAATATTGAAAGGAACATAATGAAAAATCAAGCTGGTAGTCCCGGTTTTTGGATCCAGTGGGAAATCTCTGTGTATATATGTTTTATGTGTTATGCTCTCGCATTTTTATTTTTCATGTGATTTAGAATTCGTATGCAGGTAATTTCTGTACGGGGTTAAAACCTACATTTGGTACCGGAGCTATTTTGGCTTCAAGGGGACACCTTTGTTGCTGAGGGGTTTCGCTCGGGCCTGTGGTAGACCCTGTTCAGTGGGAGATCTGTGAGATCGATTCTGGTGGTGAAAGAAGATGG
>APFE031619467.1:0-20858 GCA_000404065.3 Pinus taeda | reverse complement strand
AAGGGTTTGTGTCGCGGCAGAAGATTAGTTTGCAAGCTCAGGAAATCATTGTATGGTCTGAGGCAATCTCCCAAACAATGGTACAAGAAGTTTGATTCCTTCATGGTGAGCCAGAACTTTGTAAGAAGTGAGTATGATCATTGTGTATACTTCAAAAGTTTCAATGGCACATTCATTATCTTAGCTTTGTATGTTGACGATATGCTTATTGCAAGCAAAAGCATGGAAGAGATCAACAGGTTAAAGGCTCAACTCTCTAGGACGTTTGATATGAAGGATCTTGGAGCAGCAAAACATATCTTGGGCATGGAGATACATAGAGACAGGAAAAATGGTAAGCTTTGGTTATCACAGCAGAAGTATGTGGAGAAGGTACTTGAAAAGTTCTCTATGAACTATGTGAAACCTGTTAATATTCCACTAGCTTCCCATTTTAAGCTTTCTTCAGTTTTAAGTCCTAGAGATGATGAAGAAAAGCAGTATATGTCTCATGTACCATATGCAAATGCGGTAGGCAACTTAATGTCTGCGATGGTATCTACAAGACCTGACATTTCACATGCAGTTGGAGTTGTCAGCGAGTTCATGGCAAATCCAGGTAAAGAACATTGGCAAGCAGTGAAATGGGTGCTTCGATATCTAAGAGGCATAAGTGACCGTTGCATCGTCTTTAATGGTAGTGAAGGATCAGTTTGCGGATATGTAGATGCTGACTGTGCAGGTGATTTGGACAAAAGAAGATCTACTATAGGTTATGTCTTTACTCTTGTAGGTGGAGCGATTAGTTGGATGTCAAAGCTTCAAGAAACTGTTGCGTTGTCCACTACTGAAGCCGAATATATAGCTGCCTCAGATGCCAGTAAAGAAGCAATCTGGTTAAAGGGTCTGCTAGATGAAATTGGAAGAAAGCAGGAGAAAGTGGATGTACTTTGTGATAGTCAAAGTGCTATTCACTTGGCTACAAATCCTGCCTATCACGGCAGAACCAAGCACATTGATGTAAGGTATCATTTTCTGAGACATGTGATCGATGGCGGTTAGGTAACTGTTTAACTGTATTGTAGTTAGGTGGTTCCGTCAGTTATGTAACGATTGTAGTTAGGTGCTTCCGTCCAGTTCTGTAATGTTAGATAGGTTATAAATAATGTAATAACATCTGAATCAGATTAGAGCAGATCATCATATCCATTCAATAAAGATTCACTTGTTCAAAATCTTGGCGTATATCTGTCTTTGCTTCTCTGTTTCTCAACAGAACCTCTGTTGAGATAGTAAGGGCAAGGAGTTCAACACAGAACATCTGAGAAGCATAATAAGGTGTTATCCAGTCACCAAGCAGTGCTTAGGTTATAGTTGGGCCATGGGAGGTCAAATAACCAAGGTTCGAGCTACCAGAATTCCCCTGTATGGCCAATGCAACAGAATGAAACTAATAGACCCAGAGTGTAACTTACTCGATTGTCGTTGTAGACTGAAATATGGCAAGAAAAAACCTAACATAAGGAATTGAAAAAAACAATGAAAAATTCATAACCATCATGGTGTGCCTAGAAAGGACCTAGGTGAATCTATTCAGCCACAATATAACGACTGCACGAGCAACCTTAACCGATGACTTGTAGGAAAATGTGGAAATGAATGAGGAAATTCTCTCTAACTGACTAGTGTTATAACAAAATTTTAATGGGAGAGTGAGTGCCCTTGCAGAGAAGTTGTGACGATTTCCACTAATGCAACTGGGCATCTGGGCATATCTCCTTCCACAGAAATTCGTATTGGGATGATAGGCATACAGAAACAAAACATGTATAGCCATTAAACCGAGGCTCAATAAAATGCTAATCAAGAATGAGAGGAGCTAAATTAGACGGAGCAAAACCAAAGAAAAACATGAGAATGTGCAGATCTATAATGGAGACCATAAAGTACGAAACTATGCAGACTTAGACCAGCCAAGCAACATGTGTAACCATGATGTGGAGAACGTCCTCTGGTCATGTAAAAATCAGAAAAACATTCAAATAAATGACAATACCATCAACAAATAAGGTAAATGCTGAAAGAAACTAAGATATTTTATACCCGTGAGTGATAGTCGAGGGTCTCTTTGCAGTGTAGTCAGTGGAAGGGTAAGCCTCGAGGAAAATTGTGGAGGGATTAGAGTGCCATGAAGGACACTCCCTAAACTCAATAGTGAAATGTGTTTGATAGGTTTTATGGTTTTGAAATACAAAGCAACCAAATCTGGACCCTCCATCTTGAGGGAGTGATCCCAACCATCCACATGCCCAACTGACTCCCACCATGCACTCCCAGGTCGGTTGATGGACTTCACCAAGCAACAATGGTCCATGTAGTGGAGAGGTACTTGCTCGCAGGTGGAGAGGTAATAGGTTAATGTGATTTGTTAGGGGAACAAAATATAAAACACAACACCATGCAATGATATGAACAAACATTAGGGGGTGACAATAATAAGTGAATACCCTTTAAATAATATTATTCCCATATTTTCATGTTGACATCTTAAGCGCCAGACTACCATGGAAACCAACTTCAAATCTAATTTCTAAGGGTAGATAAATGGATAGACTATAGTAAATTCTGTAGAGATTGGAAGGAGTGAAATCATACTCTAATTGGAAGAATATTGACAATAAGAATAGTAAAAGCAAGGAGCACAAAACAAAACACACCTTTATGTTTTTTTTGCAAGGTAATGTACATTATATAGGAGATGAAAGAGTAAATAGTCCAATTAAATTACCTCAATATAATTCCTATATAAGCTCTAATATTAGTGAATCAACATTGTATGTATATTTGAAGTTTGTAGAGCATGCTTTTATTATGGTCATTATTTAATGTGGGAAAATGGTCCACTTGAATTCCCTTTATATAATTCTTATATAATATGTAATATTAGTGAATCAACATTGTATGTATACATGAATTTTGTAGAGCATGTTTCTATTTTGGGTCTTTTAGATTCTTGTGTAATGATGGGGATCTAGAAATGAAAACTATATAATCTTTTTTTATACTGAATACAAAGTGTTACAGGATCTTGAAATGAAAACTATGTAATTGTTTTATATAATAAATACAACCTGTTGCAATTTACAAAAACAAAAGAAAGAAAAAAAAAATACTAATTAAAGTTTTATATCAAATTATTATTTAATTTTTAATTTAGTGCGAAAAGAAAAATGTATTTTAATCTGTTAATGTTGAAAACACATTTAATTAAAATATAACCCTTCTCTTCCAATTTATCTATGTTACCAATCAAACATGTCAATGTGGTCATGAAAGAATAGCATATATCTGAATTCGATAGAAGAGGGTTTTGTTCAGACACTGTATAAACAGGGCCCATATGTATACTCTTACAGATCATCAAAGCATAAGAGGATAACTACCTCTGTGTCAGTCAATGGTTTATATGACTTTGGTATACCTCACTAATATATCACATATTTTCCTTCCAGCAATGATTCAAATTGCTTTTGCATTTTCCGATTCATTGTTTATATCCATTAGTTCATTATGATGAAATTTCTAATTGTGAACCATTCTATACAACATGTTGAACCTGGGATTTCTTATGATTTATAGCTCTTTAATCTACTTCTTCATGACCAGGTAAATAAATTTCAAATGCTTGCCAATGCCGAAGAGATTTAGAATCGCACAAAACAATTTAGGTGGAGAAAATATGGATCAAGCAAGGCCACCAAGAAAATGATATAATTGGTGCTCTATATAGAAAATTATTTTGACTAATACTCCAGTTTTCATTTCTAATACAGTCACCAGTGCTTTTTGTGTTTAATTTTTTATTCGTAATCAAATTCGGTAACGAAGCTCCATAAAATCTACATTCCATCCATGGCAGGTAAGTAGCTACAAATTCTAGAATGAACCAACTAAACAAGTGTCTTACAAATGGAAGATTTACCAAACAAATTTTCTATGAAGATTCAAATGAAATGTTCTGAATATACTTCCAGCTGTGATCATGTTGGCTAATCTTTGGAGATTACTTTGTATATTTATAGTTAGTATTTTGGGATTACTTTGTATATTATCATTTAGTATTAGTTGGTAGTATTTATCATTTTCCTTGTTAATAATTTACCAAGAAGTTAATTAGGCATAATGGTTTTCTCTCTATTTTTCATTTGTACAAATATGTGTTTTCAACATCAGTAAAACAATTTATATTGCTATTGTAAAGTTTATTCCTGTCTACAGTCGTATCAAAGCACCCATGAAAATATGAACTCCATGAGAAATATTACCATATCGTCGGATGCTACATCATAATGCATTCTTCGTCTCCTTCAGAAATCCTCTGTTTCACTTTATATATACCTCATCGATGAACGATTTGCGTAAATCTAGTCCCATCTGATTTGCGGGTATTTGGAGTTCTGTTGGTGCAACCCCTGCTTTTCTTTTCAACTGTTGTTTTGCGAGCATCTTTAAAGGGTTGGTCTGAAGAAAAACGTATATACAGTAATTTGAACTTTGTCAAGCCATGTGTTATGTCTATGTTGCCTATTTGGACCCTCAGACAACTAAGTGTGAGACGCAGGATGAATTTCCTGTGTTTGGGGTTCTCCGCAGAAATGCGTCCAAGAAGTTGGAAACATAACCCAGAACTAGAGACCTTCAATTCATCTTCACTTATATCATGAGGTTGACCTCATCACCATTTGGATGCAAAATAATATATGGTGATTAATCTTTGCATTTCCCTCCTTTACTGTCTCCTAAACCAGCGCAACCATCAAAAACATTGAGGCTCCTTTGCAGTCGAGGATTCTTCAGGGGCTTCTATAGATGATTGTAAACCCCCTGCTTAGCACAACACCAGTCGAGAGAATACTATAAGAGAATTATATTTTCAAAATTTACAATATTTGTTTTATTTCCTAACGAATAAATATAAATTCTTTGATCCCCATATTCTTGGAAAATTAGATTATGGCAGCATTTTAACCACTTTTCCATTCATGACCATTATTTGTGATTTATATTCTTCCACTCATTTATAATGTTTATTTTCTTATCATCAATTAAATGCTAAAATAGGAAGATCACAGCTATACAAATAGGAAGATCACAGCTATACAAAATGAACATAAGATATATGTTTTAAGGTAGGGTAAAACCCCTCCCCTTAGGGAAAACTCATAAATAACTTATCTTCTTATAAAATCAACTTCAAAGGAAACTTACAAGACCAAAACCTAGAGCCAATCTCGCACCAAGAACCAAGACAACCAGTGAATCTTCCAAGATAAGGTCTCCAAGCAAATTAGGGATCTCCTATGCATTCATCCCTTCCAAGACACTGTGTAGCAATTATTGCAATTTTTGGACTTGAGGTAGCCCTAGACTTCTTAGGGTGTGTGAGCAACAGATAACAAGATTTTAGACCTTCACATTCTCTCTAGGGGTTACTCCTCCTTTCGTAGACTCCCCTCTTGTCTTCTTGAGACTCCCACATTCCTTGTCCATTGCAGATCGAACTGAAGAAGGTATTTGGCTGGCGTGTCTATCAATAGTTCAAATGTTGTCCTTTATATTGCCTTTCCTAGGGCTCGAATAGACCTCACAAAGACAACATATTCCTGCCTAGATGACTTGGTTCTTAGGAGCATTCTAGACATTTCCATGTCAATATTGTATTCTTTCTTTGATACAAGATCCCAAGAGGGTATTTTATATTAACAATAACTCTTTTGACTTATGTTAAGCTTAAGAGACCTAATGACAAATAACTTGAGCATGAAACCCATGATCCAACTTTTATTCTTTAAATCATTTTCTTTCTCAAAATAATATTTACATCATTAAATTATACAAATGACAATTATGAAGACTAAACGTAGTTACATTCTTCAACCCTCCCTCTTAACTAGGGAAGCATTCATAATTGTCGAATCAGTACAAGGATAATACTTCATTTGAAAAGTTCTCATAAGAGGTCTTGGATTGAGAAGGAAACTGTATGCATCAAGATTCAACATTATGATTAACCAACATGGTCTTTGAGGCCTAATTAGACAAGTTATACTTCATTCAGGACAATTATGATAGGGGGCTTTATGTGTGATACTACACTACCTATACAATGCACATACCCCAACCGAATGTCCACAAACTATGTCCCTTTAGCACTATCCTTATCTTGGATTCTTGGCATTGAATTCTCAAAGAATAACATTCCTCTTCGCCTACTCTTATCTTCGATACTTGTCATGTCCTCAAAGAGTGTTGGCCCCTTTCCTTTCTTGGATGATCTATCCTCAAGGAAACCATAGATTCTTGTCCAACCATCTACCATTATCTACCCAAGTCCTCCACTTAGACTTACGGCTGCTAGTCCCGGTTAAGTACTTCACACATGAAGCAAAGAATGCACATATGATGTCCAACATCACTCACTCTCTACTAGAGAGGATCTCCCTATTCTCATTTTAACATGAGAATAGATCCTTGATATTGTTCAAGGAAACTACTTCACTCCCTCTCAAAACTAGAGGAGATTCCTAGCCTCCTTTCTAATTGGGAAGTCATATCCACAAGCTTTCAAGCTTGTCTTTATAAGAGTAGAGCTTCCTCGCTCCCTCTTTTCTCTACATATTGTCTTATAAAGCTTTCTCTCTTTCAAAGTATAATGGAGCCATCTTCCTCTTTCAATCTTGTGACAAGTTCCATATAATCAATTTTTTCATATCACTTTCATCTTGTTATCAATGGAGGCATTATATAGAGCCTCTCCGTAATTAAAGTTTGTCATAGCTTCCTCATGAAAGTGAACCCTTCTTTACCTTCAAGTTATCTTCTTACACTGCTACCTTTTTATTCCAAGATGACCACATCTGTCCTTCATAGTTTCCAAGTCCTAGATATTATGTTTCCTTCAACATTCCTCACTCCTCCCAAATAGTTCACTATGCCTCAACTATCATTATGTTTCCTGCAACATCCTTATAGTAGCAAAATCATATGTTATCAAGAAAAAATATTAAAATAAGACTACGTCGTAAAACTCTTGCTCCATATCCACTTGAAGCTTCCTTCTTGCATCAGAGTTCCCAAGGATTGAAATTGATTATCAACTTGCCATTTGCTTCTAGAGATTGTACTAGATTTTGATCATTAGTGAATTTATTCTAGTGAGAAAGTCTTGGAATTTTATCCATTCTAGAGTAAGTCAAGCTCACCCTTTCAAGAATCATATAACTAAATTAAATATTCACTATACACATGACCAACCTTTCTTACAAAATTATATGAATCATATCCACAATGTACTTATGCATTTCTTAATCTTTCACACAATCACCTAATTATATGTATCCTACAATGAGATTGCAACTTGACCAAATGCATTCCTTCATTCTTTTCAAAGTATTGTTTCTATATAATATGTAATATGTATTGATATTATCATAATATCTCTTCCAAAAGCCTATCAATATGATGACTCTTATAGGATTATGACGATCCATCTTAGATTCTTATAAAGCAGTTCAATCAAGTATATTTTAAATATACTACTATCCCATGCTTCTATATCATCTTTACAACACAGCGATGCATACTTAGTCCTTTAATGAATTTTTTAGCATTAATTCTTTCACAGACTTTAGTGTTCCCACCTTCCATTATGCTCATTATTAACAAGCAAAAGAACTGTTTCTTATCTACCCTCTTCTTTTTTTCTTCCTTCATTATGTACCTGCAACATTTACTGACATGTATAACCAATCAATATATATATATATATTTATAATTATACAAGGCATGATGATGATTGAGGGTTTCCATGTTATTGATACAGGGAATTCTCCTAGGGTTCTTACACACAAACCTTAAATTTCCTGATATTTCCCATGGAAACGTCATCCCTATGGTTTCAATGCCTTATCCTAGATTTTCTTACAAACCCTAGATAACAAAGGCTAGCGATTTTATGAGGGAACAAACTAGTTAGGGCTAGGATTTTTCACTAGTGTTTTTATTCTTAGTTCCATCTAGGGTTTTCAATCCCTAGACACCAAAAGCCTCCAACCAAGTGAAGCCTCCAAACCCTAGTTTCTTTTACAATTCAAAACATGCAGTAAAACCTTAGTGTATTCTCAACCCTTTATCCATAAAAATATATATATCAGATACCTTATAAACTATTTTTCATCACCTTAGAAGTGTGTTACTCATGTAGGGCACACCCGTTGTTCCATGTCATCCCTTCATCTACGGTCAACAACCTTCAAACAACAATAGTGGCCTCCTTCTCTAATATCAATATATAATAACTGTTTCCCTAGAGGAAAACTTCCAAGACCTTGTTATGGCCTATTAAGCCCTCCAACATTTACCACAGGAGCTTGATAGTGACCTCATAGATCTTTGTACCTCTCAACCTACTTCTTTGAGAAACATTCTTTTAAGGTTATCATAGATCTACCTAGAATTGCCTTCTTCAATAGATGGGATGACTACTTCTATAATCACCTTAGAACCCATAAACTTCCTGTGCAAGAACTTGGACGAGGTCTAGAGTTTCATACTCACTTAATCGCTTTCCAAAAATGGGCTAGGATCCTTCTGCCAACTTTCATCTTTCATTTTAACACTTGTTCACCTTGGAAGACAAGCGACATGGTTATTTTAGTAATTCAAACCAACTATGACCTAAGCATGATACTGTAATGATTTCATCTTCCTATTCAAGAACCTATACCTTCTATAGGTCTTCCCTAATTTGGGCATATGAAATCTCCAAAATCAATAAAAATCCTCCAATTGTAGCCTTCTCAACAACTATTGTAACCATATATTAGCGCCCAAACTAGTTCTTAGCTATTCCTAAAATAGTATAGATGGCTGCAGCCTTGTTCTTTGAAGGTTTTCTCCATATAAAGGTATCAAAATCATCCCTTTCAAACTTGGCCTTTCTCCTCTTGGTCTTCTACAAGCCAAAAACCTCGAAAGGATCTTAAGACATCTTCCTTCCTTGCTTTATTTTCTTCCTCCAAGTATGTGGTTCCTTTAGATTTATTCTTCAACGGTGTATGCACTTGAGGTGTTTTATTTGACCTTCAAGGAATTCACAAAGAACAAATTAATTTTGATTTTTGGATCATTGCAAAAACTCTTCCTGTGATCTTCTAGCTGCCATACTCTTGACTATAGCTTTGACACCATGTTAGAAAATTAGATTATGGAAAAAGTTTAATAATTTTTCCATTAATGACAATTATTTGTGATTTATATTCTTCCTTTTATTATTATTATGTCGTTATCATCAAATAAATGCCAAAATGGGAAGTTCACAAACATACACAATGAACACAATATATGGGCTCCAAGTTAGGGAAAAACCCCTACAAGGGGAAAAACTAGAAATAATTTAACTTCTTTTAGAATGAACTTCAAAGTATACTTCCAAGACGAAACCCTAGACCCAAGCAACCACCAAGAACCAAGCCAGCTAGACAATCTTCCAAGACATGATCTCCAAGAGAATTAGGGACCTTCTAGTCTTTCGACCCTTCCAAGATAGCCTATAACACTTACTGCAATTTTCAGACCTAAGTTAACCCTAGAATTCTTAGGATAATCATTGATGTCAGCAACAAATTGCAAGATTTCAAACTTTTGAATTCTCTCTAGGGCTTCCTCCTCCTTCACTAGCCTTCCCTCTTGTCTTCTTAGGAATCTCACATTCTTTCTCCATTGCAGACCAAACTCAAGTAGCTATTTGATTTATTCCTATCTGAATAGGTTGAATGCCATCCCTTTTATAGCCTTTCGTAGGACTCAAATAACATTAAAAAGGACGACTTGTTCTCGAATGGAATATTTGGTTCTTAGGAGTCTTCTAGACATTTCAATATAAAAATAAATTTATTTATTTCATACAAGTGCCCAAGAGGGCCTTTTACACTAACAATGACTCTTTTGACTTATGATAAAATTATGTGACCGAAGGAAAAATAATTTGAGAATAAAATGCAAGCTCCAACTATAATTTTCTTTTATTCTTTACATCATTTTCTTTCTCCAACTAATATTTACATAATTATATGAGTCAAATGATAATTATGAAGATAGAAACTACTTACATTCTTCAACACATAGTAAGCATTGTTCTTAGTGGAAATAATGATTACAAAGAATGGTTTTGAAAATAAGAGACAATTATTTTTAATGAAAAATGGGATGATATCAATGGAAGTGCAAATGACAATTAACCAAAATAGCCGAAATATGTCAAACAACTTGCAATTTCAAAGAGTAAATATAAAAAGGCATATGCTTTTATTTTTTTTCCATAACAAAAGAGGTAAGTCGACACATTATTAACAACACCACAACATTTGCCGCATTAAGAAAATTACAAGAAATTTATGATTGTGATTCATATGTGGAAATCATATTGTTATTATTGAAGTTATTTGATGTGGAATTGAGAGATAATGATCCAATGAAGTTAGCTTGAAAAATTACAACCATTTTTCATGATAATGAAGCAATTAGTGTCAAAGTTGATATGTAACTCACCACATTCGTTAAATACCTATTCACACTACTTACAATCTCTTCAATCTAGTGAACAAATGAAAGACATAACATTTGATAAACTTGTAGAGAAAATTGCAGAGAGAGAGAAGGCCTTTCAAAAGAAGGAGTGACTTCCCAATTCGAGTGTTAAAACTTTGTTTCTTGCACAGAAAGAAGAAAAGCATTAAAAATATTCTTTTATACATGAAAATATCAGCAAAGGTCGTGGTAAGAAACTCCATAAAGGAGGCAGAGGGGTAATAATGATCGAGACTAACAACAAAAAACATTTTCAAAATGATTAACAAACTGTTAAGTTCTATATTTGTGGTAAACTTGGTCATACTACCTCTCAATGTCTTCTTGCAAAAATATTAGTGCATAGAAAGAGAAAAAGCACCAGATAAATCAAAACCACCTAAATCTACTCACTATATTGTTGCACACTGTAATTTCAATATAAATGATGTTCTTAGAACTACCTTTTCCTCTTCGCAAGGAACTTGGATATAAGACACTAGATCCACTTTTCATATAATATTCAGAAGGTTTTTTTGAAACATTTAGTTATTATATTAATGGAGTAGTTTATTTTGTTCATAAATAACAAATCAAACCTTCAGGAATTGGATATGTTCTACTTCATTTACCATGACTTCTTGATTATATTTTACATGATGTTATTTATATTCCTCTATTTAAAATAAATTTGATGTCTCTCACACATATGAGTAAGAAAGGGCCTTTTATACATATGGTTGATAGTATAATTAAAATCCATAGAGAATCTCATGATGTGATTGTTATGACTAGTGTTGAGGAAGATAAAATTTTGAAACGCAAAGGAACATCATCTTTTAGAACTAATTTTGCTCACTTAATTCAACAACATCAGACTTTGTCTTCTAGCTTATTGTGGCATGTTTTTTTTGGTGATATCAATTGTCATAGTATCAAGATTATGAAACAAAAAGGCATTCATAGGATTCCTGCAATTCCAAGAAAACTTCCTCCATCTAATGCTTGTAGTTTTGGTACGCATTCTAAATAGCCATTTTATAAATCTACTTCTAGAGCTTCGAGAAAGTTAGGTCTCATACATTCCAATCTATGTGGGTCTATATCTGTTAAATATTCCAATGGTGATAAATATTTAATGACATGTATTGATGATTACACAAGGATGTGTTGGGTTTATTTGTTGAAAGAAAAGTATCAGTTTTTTGCAAAGTTTTAGAATTTTCATTTAAAGATGACAAATGAAGCTCAACTTAAGATTGGCACCCTACGAACTGATAATGGTCGAGAATAAAAATATCATGATTTTCAAAATTATTTGCAAGATAATGGGAGCAAACGTCAAACCACTATTCCTGCTAATATGCAACAAAATGGTCTTACAAAGTGTATGCATGATATTGCTAAATATTGTGATACCAATGATGTATTTTAAGAATGTTGACTTGATTTTATGGGGATAAACAATACTATGTGCTATTTATATTTGCAATAGGTGTCCTTCTACTACCATCAACAATAAGTCCCCTTATGAAATGTCGCATAATCGATTTCCTATTTTTCAATATTTTAGAGTTTTTGTTTCTCCATGCTATGCTTTGATTCCTAAACATAAAAAAAATAAATTTGGTGGCATGAGTCACAAATGCATGTTTTGGGGGTATTATAATACTTCTAAAGCTTATACTTTTTCTGTTGAAGAAAACAAGAAAATTATTGTGTCAAGAGGTGTAATTTTTCTTGAATTTAATAAAAATGATTCCACTATTGATATAAAACATAGTCATTTGGATATATTTACATCCAATAAGTTTTATTATGAATACGATAATGATATCCCACATACTAAAGGGGGTTTCCTATTCTAGACCAGTTTGTGGATTTTCCTTCAAAAAAAATTCCTTATTCAATTGAGAATCAAGAAAGGTTAGATGGTAATGTTTTTCTGGAAGGAAATTTGAATGATAATGATATACTCCTATAGAATAAAATTTGGATGATATTAATGTTAATCCATAATCAAAATCTCCTCTTGAAGAAACTATTCTTAAGAATGAACAACCACCACAACAATCAGTATTTAGATCAACATGGAATGGGATATTTCCTAGAGGGTATGATAAATTTGTTACAAGAAGTTCTACTAAATAGATTGGAGGGAAAGACAGGGATGTTACCTAAAAATTAGGTAATGATTCCCATAGTTCTTATGATTGTGAATTTAATTTTTCTGTTGGTAATGAACGTGTTGCCTTTGAGGAAGTTGCTAGTCGTAATGAATGAAAAGATACAATGCAAAAAGGGTATGGTGTTATTAGTAAAAATGTCACTTGGAGGTTGGTCGATCTTAATATTGGCATCAAACGAATTGGATGTAAGTGGATTTATAAAATTAAATATGAGGAAGATGGTTCAACTGACAAACACAAATCAAGGCTTGTAGGAAAGGGATATACAGAAGAAGAGCGTTGATTATGCATAAGCATTTGGTCTATTAGAAATTTATTTTCTCTTGCAACTCAAAAAGGATGGAAAATACATCACATGAATGTAAAAATTACCTTCTTAAATGGAAATGTAAACGAAGTTGTCTTTATCTGTTAATTATAGGGTTTTTATGTTAAAGGAAAAGAGCGAAATGTATGCAAATTGGTGAAATCCTTGTATGGTTTGAAAAAAGCACCCCAAGCATGGTATGAAAAGATAAATGAATATGTTATGAAGTTGAATTATAAGCATTTTGATCTAGATAATGCAACATTATTTTTCAAGAAACTTGGAAAACCAGTGCTATATCTAGTTGTTTATATTAATGATGATTATATAACAGTTGTTAAAAAATAACTGCAAAAGTTTATTGACATGGTATATTTTCGTTTACTTCATTAGCATTCAGGAATCGAGGTTGAGTAGAAATCTAAGCGCATTTTGTTCCCCAGGAAAACGTATATTGGACAATTATTGAGTAACTTTGGAATTTGTGATTGCAATTGTGCTTCTGCTCCAATAGATGATAATATAAATACTAATTCAAATGAAGGAAATTTATTTTAAGATCCAACAAAGTACAGGCAACTTGTTGGAAGTTTAATTCATCATACTACTACTCGTCATGACATAACCTTTGTTGTAAGTATCCTTTCCATGTTTATGCAGCAACCCTATGAAGGTCATTTGGTTGTAGCAAAATGAGTGCTTAAATATTTAAAATACACTTAGTCGTATGGAATCAAATATTTTAAAGTCTTAGACTTCCATCTCACTGGTTATTTAGATTTTGATTTTGATGGCAATAGCGAGCATGGGGTGTCTACTTCTAGTTATTTGAAGACTCTTGGATCAACAATTATCACTTAGAGATCACATAATCAATTTATACCTACTGATTATACCATTGAAGAAGAATATGTTGTCACAGCTGAAGCTACAAAATAAATCATGTCACTTCATAAAATACTTGAAGCTTCATAGGAGAAGCAAAAGATGCCAATGCCTTTCTTTATTGAAAGCACATATGCAAATCAATTGGCCAAGAATCCTAGATTCCATGATGGAAGAAAACATATCAATACAAATTATAACTTGATTTGATGTCACGTAGATGCTAAAACTATTCATCGGGCACATTGTCCTACTTTCGAGAAAAACACATATATATTTACTAAAGCATCGCAACATGAAAAGTTTGAAAAAATCATAATGTTAATTCACATGTTAGATGTGCCTTCGAATTAAGGGGGGGTATTGAATAATCCTTTGGGATTACCTTGTATATTGTTAGATAGGATTAGTTGGTAGTTTTTCTTTTTTTCCTTGTTAATAAGTTACCAATAAGTTATTGAGAACTCACTCCTCCTTGTTTTTTATTTCCATAAATATGTGTTTTCAACATCAATAAAACAATTTGTATTATGGAGTTTATTCATGGGCTTGTCTACAGATCATGTCACAAACAAAAGCATGTAAGAGCCTCAAATGGAATATTAGTGTAAGAGTGTCATCAAGAGAATTTCTTGGTAAACTACATGAGATAATTGTGGTGACTTGGCAACGTTCACCATTTATCTAGTTATGTTTTCTGATTGTTCCATCCATGGAAAATAACTTGTCAATTCCCTTTTTGCATTAGGAAACATTCTTCTCTTTTATGGTGATCCCCTAAAACTTTTGGAATTTACTGGAAAATATTTGCTCTTAATAGGCAACAATACTATCTTTTTTCTATGGTGATCCCCTAAAACCTTTTGAATTTTCAACTAGATGTAAGAGTTCTAAAATTAAAATAAAATTACTACATCCTCTCCTCCAAAGCCTTTTCCTCTTTGCAAAATTCTCATTTTACAATCAGCATCTTTATGCTATTTTTCAGATCCGCGAGGTACCCTTTTTATTAAAAATGGAGAAGACAATTGAAATATAGATGCAAGTAACAACAATGACAATTTTCTTGGATAAGTTTCCCATTTTTCATGAGTCCCAATTTTTGTAATCTCATAATGAATGAAAGTAAATGACTCACTTTCCAGCTAGTCAAATAAATGAATTGGATTTCAAATATACTATAGTAATTTTTTCACTCATAATATCAAAAAAGCCAAGTCAACCATGTTCTGAATTTACTCTAGTGAAGAGAAGAGGGTATAGGCTCTGGAGTATAACTTTTCATTCAATTGGAACGTTAGGTTCACATATGATAGCATAGAGGAACACTATAGTAAGTTTTTAGAGTCATACAACTAAGTAAGATTTTAATTAATCAATTGAAAGTAGTTTCAATATATGTGTTTGTGTATCTCATCACATTCTATTTTCTTAAAAGAGATCAATATTCTTACAAAATTTAAATAATCCATAAAAAGTGAACAATAAAGCTACTTACGAAGACTCTTATTCTTGTACTTTTTCCTGACCATAACTTTTGTATGCATATCTTCGACGTCCAATGCCTTCCCCTACACACTATAACAACTGAGCTTAGTTGCTTCCATAACAACCTTAGAAAAAAAAATCTTACACAAATTCATTCTAGAAGTCGCAACCACAATATCCAATAGATTCAAAAGAAAAGACGGTACAATGTCCATCAAATTGTTAAACCTATCAAGAGAATACATATGAAAACATAAAAAAGCAATGAACAAAAAACTATAGAAGTCTGGTTCTCAATCAATGAGCTTAGTTGTCATTCGAATCTCATATATTCATGGGTGAAATGAATAAATTATTATATAGCAAAGGTATTTCTAATTTGATGATCAATTATCTCACTAACCTTTGATTCTAATCTACTCCCCCTAATAATTTGTTGAATAATAGCTTGGAATACGTATGACAACTATTAATTTGTTGCCCTCATTCTCATAACTCATGAACACAAAATTTGCTAGCTAATTTGTCAGTGATTACATAACATGACATAATTAAGAATTATCCTCAACACTCCCCCTTAATTATTAATGAGGTGATTCCAAGCATATCCCTCATGTATTGAAATTTCCTTTTTTCAAGTGATTTGGTGAATATATACGTATGTTCATCATTTTTTGTACAAAAATTAGTTTCAGTTTCTCCTTTTTCCAAATGGTCTCTGATGAACTGATATTTAGTATCAATGTCTTTGGTGAAATTATGAAACACATGGTTTTTATTTATGTTAATGGTAGACAATTTATCATAGTAAATAGTTGTGGAATTTTTTTGTTCTTGTTTTAGATCTAATGAGACTTTCTTCAACCAAATTACTTCACATGTTGTCATTGCTCATGCAATATACTCTCCCTCTATAGAAGACAATGAAATAGTTGGTTGCTTCTTTGAACACCATAATATTGCACCTGATATGGGGTTGAAGACATAAACTGAAGTGCTTTTTCTATCATCAAGAGATTCAACCGAATCACTATCTGTATAACCAACAAACCCAAAACTATTTTCTGAAGTATACCAGATGCCATAATTGTTTCTTCTAGAGAGATACCTCAAAATACTTTTGGCTGCTCTAAAATGAATCTTACTTGGACTTTGCATGAACCTGGAAATCAAAACTTATGTATGCATAATATCAAGCCTAGTGGTAGTAAGATACGCAGGGCCTCCTACTAGACTCCTATAGGATTAAGAAGCTACCTTTTCAACTCCATTTTCTACCAAAAGAAAGAAAATGGTATTCATGGGTGTCCTCATGGATTTACAATTTCCCATTTTCCATTTGTGAAGAAGAAATGAAACATATTTTCCTGTGACATAAAAATTCCATTATTCATTTTTGTCACTTCTATGCTAAGAAAATAATGTAGCGAACCAAAATCATCCATTTCAAATTCAGTCATCATAGCCTTCCCGAACTCTTCCACTAACAAATCACTTGAATGTGTGTATATCAAGTCATCTACATATAAGAAAATAATTAGTATATCATTACCATTTCCCGTGATATATAATGTGGGATTATTTTCACTTATGTTAAAACAATTTTTCAAAATATTAGTGTCACTTCTACTATACCATGCTCTTGGAGATTGTTTAAGCCCATAAAGAGTCTTTTTCCTTTTGTAGTTTCTGTGTTTATTTCCTTCTTCTTCATACCTTTGTGGTTGTTGAACATATACATATTCTTTCAACTCACCATTTATAAAGGTTGATTTAAGATCAAATTGATAAACTAACCATTTATATTGTGTTGTCAATGACAAAGCAATTCTGATTGTATCAAATATTGCAACAGGAGCATATGTTTCATTGTAATCAATACCTAGTTTTTGAGCATATCACTTTTCTACCAACCTTTCTTTATCCCTTTGTATTCATCCATCAATTCCATTCTTTATTTTGTACAACCATCTCACCCCAATGACTTCTTTCTCAATAGGACGATCCACAACCTCCCATGTTTCATTCCTTTTAATTGTTGCCATCTTTTCATACATTTATTTGCACCAAACTAACTCTTTTATTGCACCTTCAAAACATCTTGGCTCTGCATCAATCTAAGACATCAAAGAAAAATTAGTATACCCAAAAAATATTATTTAAATATTTTGTCTTTCTCATAGGAGGACTTGGACTTGAAAAAAGACTTGAAGTTGCAAAAGATTATGAAGTGCATGTGGCCTACAAAGTATTTTGGTTACTAAATGGATTTGCATAAAAAAAAGATTCTTCTTGTTGTACAATAATACTTGGAGTTTGTTGTTGCACATCTTTATTCCACTGTCATTATTTCTTCTCATCAAAGAACACATCACAACTAATCATTAAGTTTTTAGTTTTTTGATTGTACAATCTATAACATTTGGTTCCCTCACAATATCCAATAAAAAATCATTTCACACTTTTATGATCAATCCTTCTTCTCTTTTGAGTAGGAACATGAGTTAAAGAAATGCAACCAAAGACTCTTAAATGAGAAACATTGTGTTTTATCCCACATCATGTTTGATAAGGGGTAATATTTTACACACTTCTTATTGGGAACCTATTAAGAAAATAAGCAGATATAGCTACAAATTAAACCCAAAAAAAAATTGGAAGGTTTTTCCTTTCAAGATGTTCCTAGAAATCTCAAGAATTGTTCTATTCTTATGTTCAACAATTCCATTCCACTAGGGAGAATAACTAGCTGTCAATTTCCTTCGAATTCCATTCATGTTAAAATAAGAATGAAGCTTATTATAAGTTAATTCTCCCCCTCTATATGTGCATAATGTTTTTATAGAATACCGACTTTTCTTTTCCAAAATAACTTTAAATTGTTGAAATATGAAAAATCTTCATATTTTTCTTTAATGAATTATATCCATGTTCTTCTACTAAAATCACCCACAAAAATAATGAAATACCTAATTTCTTTGAGAGACAAATTTTTCATACGTCCACATATATCTGCATGCACTAGTTGCAATGGTTTACTTGTTCTCCCTAATTTTCTTAAGGGAAATGAAACTGTATATTGCTTACCACTAATACACATTTCACAGATTTATCAATAGAACAAATAAGGGGTAACCATTTAACCATTTTCTTGTTATATAAGAATTTTAAGCCTTTCATATTCAAATGTCCATACCTCATGTACCATAGCTAGGAACTATCATCATACGAAACATTTAATGTTGTAATTTCTTGTTTTGATAAGTAAGAGATGAACCTTCTATTAATCTAGACAAATTACATAATTTACAAAGAGCCCCAGACAACTGGGGCTACAAGACCATGAACTGGAGTAAACAACAGCCTTATTCGTCAAGACAGGGAGCTTACTGCGATCCAGAAATGGACCCACCTGCAATAATACAGGAGGTCACTAAACAAAATGGGTTCAAAACCCTTAGGCAATGGGTAAGAACCAAACCATGCTTATGAGTAAAAAACCCCAACCCATTAGCCAATAAGCAACAAGCCCTGATCCATCCGAGCCATCAAAAATAGACTCCCAATCTAACGGCCAACATGGATATCATGTAGCCAAGAAGCACAGAGGTTAACCGTGTGATGAGAGCAGTTTTCTCTCACCTCTCCTTGCCACGTGTTACCCCATGAACGAATCGCGTGCATCTATCCCAAAACCTATAACCACCCATGCCCCGCATGATATACCACTTGTGGTTTTTGGGTGTTTTGTTCATGGCATTGCGGTAAGTTAGGGGCCCACAGTGGGACCCATAGTGGAGCCCATTGTCGCAAGCACCAGGACCCGAAATCAACTCTGGAATGGATCCACAAGGCCAACTCAGGTCCGTGACCCTAAGACAAACAACCCAACCAATCCTAGCCATTGAAACCATTGTCCCAATCCAACGGCCAGAGTGAATATTGCACTACCTAGAAGCTCGGGCATTAATCACATGATGAGAATAGTTTCCCTCACTACGTGTTTCCCAGTGTTCTCCTCTGAGTGGAATCATGCACATTTTCCAAAATATCAAATACTGTCTGAGTCCCATGCAATAAACCATTTATGGTTTTAATTCCATGGTTACGCATAGAAAACAACCTACTCATTGGCCAAAGGCAAAGCCTCCAGCGCATTCCACCATTCATTCTAAGCCTTCCGTCTATAGTCGCCAATAGAAAACTGATGAGCCAAAAACACATAAACAACCTGATTTGTGTCTATGTCCATCTCGTGACCATCGTCATTCATCTGAAAGGAAACATAGTTGTGGAAAGCTGCCATAGACGTAGATGAATTATGTTATACCATTCTCATCCCTATCTTGTAACTCCCTCTGGTCAGTTCTGTTCAACCACAAATCCCAATCATTGGTTGCCAGGCATAGACATTCTTCTCTTAGTTTACCTATAGGTACCTATTCCCAAGCATGTCAAGAATCCCTATTCTTATTTACCACCCTTTCGTTGGCCAACCAATCTGCAAGCTTGTTTGCCTTTCGTCTAACATGAAAAAATCTTATCGTTTTAAGAGTTTGAATATGAGAGTGTATGCGATGAAAATTCTGCATAAGCTTCTAGTGCTTTGACACTTTATCCAGTGAAGATCCATTGTCAATCCTCTAGGATACTCTGATAGTCAGTACTTAATCTGCTTCAATTATAACATTCTATAAATTAGCTTCCACCATGATCTTGAAGCATTGTTCCAAGGCCAAGAGTTCAGCCATGTTATTGGTGCCCTTTTCCAAGTGGCTGTGTAAGATAAATTTTATATGCCCTTGTTTATCTCGCACCCGGAAAGCCCACTTCCCCTCGATTACCCTTAAAAGCTCCATCAATGTTTAGTTTGTGGAAGCCCTATGGAGGGAGCTACTACTTGCTAGCCCCTGAGCTTATTGTTCTTATTTCCTTATGAGTTCCTTGAGGAATTATGGATTGAAAACCCAAATTGAGAAGAATGATCTGGTTGTGAGGCATAGGAGGGTTAGTGGGAGTTGACCTTACAAGGCTTTTGACCATTTCTTTGAGTTGGTTCATGATCTGAGTGAGTATGTGTTGTGGCTCACTGGCTTTGTTTTTAAAGATTCTCTTGTTGCCTTCCTTCCAAACATTGCAAATGATAAAGGCTAGAACTAGAATCCAGGCTTTGTTGATGATTTCATTCTCTAAGAAGTTATTCCTCTAGTTTTTTATAGTGTTGGAGATACTTAGACTGTCCCTGTTGGTTTGTTGGAAGCTTGAGGCCACCTGTTGGGACTCATAAATGTCATATTTTCATCTACCTTTTTCTTCACTATTCCTTACATTTCATCATCCCATTAACCTTTTATCATATCATCTTCATACATACATTTGGTTTC
>APFE031619455.1:16163-36180 GCA_000404065.3 Pinus taeda | reverse complement strand
AAAGTGCAATACATTTGGCTAAGAATCCGGCCTATCATAGTAAATCAAAGCATATACCGATCAAGTACCATTTTGTAAGACAGGTTATCACTGAAAGGGGAGTCTCTCTTGAAAAGGTGCATACAAAGGAGAATTATGCAGACATGTTCACGAAACCAGTTTTGTTAGAGAAGCTACGCTAGTGTTTAGCTTCTCTTGGCTTACAGAAAAGATAAAATAATAATAACAGGGCATCAGGCTAATTGTTGTCAAGGTGGAGATTGTTGAGATTTTCTTTTTGGAGTAAAATAGGCAAAAATCTCAGTAGGTGACAACAATAGAAATTGTATTGCTAGATTAACTCCAGCTTGTTGGGAGGGAGTTAATGCATCCTAAATTTGAGTTGAGAGGATTTATGAGGCAGTTAGATCCTCTTTGCTATATAACAAGCAACCATTCGGATTGTTTGCTATGAGGGTGAGAGTTTTGTGAGGATTTAATTATGTAATCTCCTGTTTTATTAATAAGATTTCCGATGCCTATGTTGTGTGGACATAGCCCAGATTGGTTGGGTGAACCACGTTAATTCCTGTATCTTGATGTGTTTGATTTATCTGTTGTGTTTTTTGATTTAATTTAGCTGTGCATCTAATCTCCAACAAAAATTCCGTAGAACATGATAGTCATTGTACATGGAATTAGAGCAAAGTATATAATCCATCCATGCGTACGAAGTGTCAATGACATAAGCACTTTTCTAGCATGAAACAATAACATGAAATCACAAGCTAAGTGTGCGACAACCATAACCTGAATATTTACTCATACCGTCATAGAAAGGGGAGATGCCTTAAAAAGGAAAATACAAGCATGACTAAAATAGAGTTGTGCTTAGGGCACATGAAAAAGAGTAGGAGAAGATGTGGACCCAGCAGGAACCGACTTGTAGCAAGAGAGGAAACAATCAGTGCAGGAAGAAGTTGACACCGCAAAGAAATGGAGCTGGAGAGATTATGGCTTTACGCACCTACAACCATAACCATAAATGGAAAGTAATAAATCACTAAACTAGAGTAGTCATGTGGTTAAGTGAAAAGGGAAACAAAAGGTATAAATTTCACCATAGTAAATATCGAAGCAAACTGTGCAATAATAATTAAAATTTGAACTTTTCCTACACCTGGAATCGACGCAATAAACAGTTTGAATTCTTACCTAGCCATGACTGTCGACTCCAGACATCATGGGTCACTGGGGATTCTATATTTCTTCACCCAACAACCCTTAACAATACCTAGATGTCACATAATCTCCATTCATGGTAAAAATAACATGATATAGGCAACAATAATAAAAATAGAAGCCCAAAATAATAGGAGAGGTCTGAGTATGAATTGGACTTGTTGGTGTAGCGAAAAGAAAAATCATTAAAATGATTAACCTAGGGCTACAAACTAGAACAACAATGTAAATAACAGTGACAGTGAGGAGTTACCTCAAGAAAATATACCGAATGACACTTCGATAATGAGAGAATTCTAGGAAATGGCCATCGGGTCATGCTCAACACCAACCAACATAGTCGGCATGGGTGTCGTAAAAGAAGGAAAGAAAAACCAAATGAACAACTCACCAGGTGAGAGCTACATGTTAGCGTTTTTTCAACCACTAGGGGACATACAATATAGAGAACAGATCGTTGTGGTTCCCTTGGGCATGGATGATAGCCGATGGGAATTTCACATGGTGCGAGTTAACGTGGTGAAAGGATATTGAATCACATGCTTCAAGAGACCTTAATAATAATTAAACTCATGGCTCGAGTTACGAGAATCTATACAGTCGTGTCAATGAAATAATCAATGGTGCAATAACATTAATATGAGTTCGAGCCTCCATCGTCGACCCCATATTCATAATTAAAAAGAATCCATTCAAAATACACAAAACTTCGAAAGATACTTTAGACTTGCTGAGGTGGTCACACTTAACAAATTTCCTTGATAAACACTACACATTATATTAACAAAGAGATTCTTACTTGTATTGAAAACCGAAACAATTAAGTGATGAGCATAGGGTAGCATAGTAAACAATTTAGAGGATGTAATTAATGGAGGTGTAGATATAAGGTTATGATGTCTCATCATATGATTCCTATGTCTATAATGAAGTCCAAAAACAAAGGACCTCCAGTAGTCCATACATTTAGAGTATTGTTCTATAACATAATATAAATCACCGTTTTTTTTACATGCATCATCCAAGAGGTATTGTACAATGGGTAACTTATATAGTTCCATATATATATATATATTATATATATATATATAATAAAAATAATTGGTATCCTACATAATCAAGGAAGTGGCTAATAATGTATAACAAAATTGATAACAGAGGACATATAAAATAAAAAGAGTTAATAAAAATTTAAAAAATGTTGTAGTATAGAGACTTGTCACAAATGGTATCAGAGCCCAATTTCACAATATGGAGCTTAAGGAACCACCCCAAAAATAAGATTTTGTAGTTTTGAAAACTTGTAATAATCACTAATAATTAATTTTTTTTGAAAGAAATAAGGTGATACGGTGGTGTGACTACAATACAATGGAAACGAATTCACATCCTCTGATCACCAGGGGTGAAAATTTGGACATTGAATTGGGAAATGTGACCACTCCACCTTCTCAGTTTATGGATATTATTAGAAATCTCTAGAAGGAATTGGCCTATTTGAGAAGAAATAATGAACGCTTGGTAAAAGCTAGTGAGGAGAAGGAAAGGATGATATGGGGATTGAAATAAAAGTATAGCTACAAAACTGTTGAGACTAAGGCATTAAAACGAAATAAAAGGGGCACAAAATCAAAGAAATATGAAAGTGGGGGGTAGTATGATAGAACATATACAAGGATACCAAAGAAAAAGAAATAGTTAGAGATACAAGGGGAGTTTAGGAAAATCAAACCACCTACTTTTGATGGGGAGAAAGAGGACGATGTCGAAGCATGGCTTCTTTACAGGACCAAATATTTTCAAGTTTATGAATATGAGAGTAACTTGAAGGCAAGATTGTCCATTTATTAGTTGCAAGGAAAATCCACTCTCTGATGGGAGGAAGTCGAAAGCGTTCATATGTTGGATTAAAACATAATATCTTGGGAGGAATTTTAGAAGCAATTTAAAAGTCGTCACTTAAGTGAACATTATTATGATGATCACGTAAAAGAGTTCCATGAGATAAGGTTGGGACAAATAACTATTGATGTATTTTTGGCAAAGTTTACCCACTTATTGAGGTATGTTCCTTACGTTAAAGAACATAAAGCTAAGGTGAAATGATTTTTAAAATTTCTACCCACCATTTACAAGGAAAGGATTGAATTAAAAAATCCTAACAAAATCGATGAAGCAGCAAGAAACACAAATATGTAATATCAGCAGTTGAAGGGTAAGGGCGAAGGCACCAAATTTTGGTAGAATAAAGAGAATACCAAAGCTACAATGGGGGGAAATGGAAGAAAACTTATTATCTTAAAATTTTTGGGAAGGACCATCAATGGAAGAAGGTCAATAAGGGAACCACAAATCAACTAGAACAATTCAAAATTGGATCCAAATCCTTGGGACTGAATAGTAAAAAGAGTAATGGGGGTAAAGAGAAATAACCACTGAAGTGTTATGGGTGTGGTGAGCCTCATCTATTGAAGGATTGTCCTCATAATCCTAGATCTATACAAAATATCCAAGTTGTCCACAAACCCACCACAGTGAATGATCTTGCTAGAAATATTATGAGGATAAGTGCATCCTTGGAGGACATACATACAAAACACCAATCAACAATGATTAAGATTGAAGGTACTATATCCAACCAAATTGTTTCTATTTTAATTGATCTAGGGGCTAGTTTAAGTTACATTGGACCATAGGTGGTAGAAAAATGTAAACTCAATTGTGAAAAATATAAAACTTCCTCACTGGTACAGTTAGCAATAGGTACCAAAATAAGAGTAACCAACGAAGTAGAGCAATGTCATATTGATTTAGATGGATATTTTACAGTGGTAAATGAATGAGCTATTTAGAAAAGAAGGAGGGAATTATAAACTATTGAGAAAAATCAGTGGGTTTTGTAAATCAGTAGGGATAGAATCAGACAATCCAAGGCATACCAAAACCTATATCATTCAGGCAAATATCATCTTTACAAATGAAAAAGAATGCACGAAAGGGGTGTCAATTATTTATGGTTCATGTCGAAACAAGTGAACAACAAGTAGAAGAACCAAAATTAGATACCATGCCAATTATTAAGGAGTTTTGTGATGCTTTTCTAGAGGAAATTATAGGGTTTCCTCCTTGCTGTGCATATATTTTTTCATTTATTTAGTATTCGGTGCAACTCTCTTTTCTATAGCCCCTTACCGAATGAGTCCACTAGAATTATTCGAACTAAAAATGTAGCTACACGATCTATTGGAGAAGGGCTATATCAGGACCAATGTATCCTTGTGGGGGCTCATGTGTTATTTTTCAAGAAGAATGGTGGAGAATTTAGAATGTGCATTCGTTATAGACAATTAAACAAGATAACTATTAAAAACAAGTATCCATTTCCCCGCATTGATGACCTGTTTGATCATGTAAGGGGGGAAGCCATTTTTTCAAAAATTGACTTAAGGGTAGGATATCATCAATTGAGAATAAAAAATGAAGATATTTATAGGAGAACCTTCAAAACAAGATATCGTCACTATGACTTTGTAGTGTTACCAATCGGCGTAAATAATTCCCTAGAAGCCTTTATTTGTCTGATGAATAGTATATTTAGTAAACATTTGGACAAATTTGTGTTGGTATTTATAGATGACATTAGGATATATTATAAAGATAAATAATAACATAAGAAACACTTAAAATTAGCGTTGAAAACTCTAAAGGAACATGTGTTGTATGGAAAATTTAGTAAATGTGAGTTCTACAAAAACATATTACAATATTTGGGCCACATCATTTGAAAGGAAGGACTAGCGGCTAATATTGAGAAGGTTAGGGCCATGGTACATTGGTTCATAAAAAAGGATGTGTCTCATGTCTGATCATTTATGGGATTACGGGATATTTCTGAAGATTTATAGAGGGATTCTCAAAATTAGCATATCATATCACATCCTTATAGAAAAAAAGGATTAAAATTTGAATGGACTATCGAATGTCAAAAGAGTTTTGATAAGTTGAAACAACTACTCATTATGGCTCCCATTTTAAAGCTTGTATATCCAAACAAATAATTTACAACTTGCACTGATACCTGTCTGGAGGGGCTAGGGGTATTTTAATGCAAGACAATTTAGTGATAGCTTATGAGTCTCCAAAGATAAAAAGATATGAATGGAATTATGTTGTATATAACTTAGAAATAATTGTTGTAATACATGCCTTAAAGATGTGGAGAAGTTATTTGTTAGGGAAGAAGTTTAGTATGGTAAATGATCATATCAGCCTAAAATATGTTTTTAGCTAACCAGATATCAACGCTAGGCAGGCTAGGTGGATGGCGTTTCTTAGTGAGTTTGAGTTTGAGATTAGACACATAAAATAGAAACATGGAAGCTGATGCTTTGAGAAGACATGCCTACACTTTAATGGAAGTATCTATTAGTAGTATTAGTATAAATTTGATAGATAAAACTAAATATTCAATAACTAGTGACCCTAAACATGGAGAAATTCAACAAAAACAACAACAAAATGACATTCCTGATTATGCGGAAAATCCTTAAAAATGACTGATTTATAAAAAACGGTTGTATGCTCCCAATGTAAATGGAATACAACAAATGATACTAGATGAATATCATAAGGAACCATATTCATAACATCTTGGGTACCAAATCATGATTACAACATTAGAAAAGAATTTGTCTTTACCAGGTATGAACAAAGGGGTGGTTGAATATTTATCAAAATGATTAGTGTCAACGGTTGAAGGTGGAACATCAACACCCAGTTCGGTTGCTTAATCCACTACCTATCCATAAATGGAAATGGGAAATAATCTCTTTAGATTTTATCACAAGACTACCACGGACCAAGAGGCAACAAAGATCTATCATGGTAATGGTAGACACCCTAACTAAGGAAGCCCATTCCATACAAGTTCAATCCACTTATGGTATGAAACAAATTGCCAATATCTTCATGAAGGATATTTTTTGATTATATAGAGTACCCAAGATGATAATATGAAATAGGGATACCACATTCACCTCAAAATTTTGGAAGGAATTGTTTGGGGGCATGAGAAATCAACTAAATTTCAGCATGACCTATCATCCCGAAATAGATGGAAAAATTGAGAGAAAGAGGAAGATTTTAGAGGATATGCTGATAATGTATGTGATTGAAAAAACTACTAAATGGGAGGATTTTCTACATCTGGTAGAGATTTATTACAATAACGATTATAAAAAATCCATAAAAATTAGCCCTTTCAAAGCTATGTATGGTAGAAATTGCCATACACCTCCTAGTTGGAGTCAACCAGAGGATAGATTTATATTAGGCTGAGATGCTTTGCAGCAAATGGAGCAAATAGTATGTAGGATTCAGTGGGATAGAAAAAAAAATCTATGCATAAAAAAAAAAAACACATAGGGAGTTCAAAGTTGGATATCATGTTTATTTAACGGTGAAACCAAGGAAAAGTACCTTAAGAATGGGAAGCTATAAAAAATTAGCACCACAATTTTGTGGGTTGTTCAAAATTCTAGATAGAATTGGACCCGTAGCCCATCAATTACCATTACCCAGTCATATTAGAGTTCATAATGTTTCTCATATATCTTTACTTAAGAAATATTTACATGATATCTCTCACATAATTGATTGGAAAATGTTACAGGTGGAACTCGAAGGAGACTTTCTGGTAAAACCTCTCTATATCTTAGATCAAAAAGGGATCTATCTCCCGAATCGAGTCGTCATTCAGGTTAAAGTGCAACGGATGAATTTTACTCCAAAACAGGTTACATAGGATTGGTAATATGAGATGAAAAGTAATTATACAACACTTTTCCAGAAGGAAGTAACCAAGAAATCATCACCAGGGATGGTGTGAATTAGAAGGGGATGAGAATGTAATATCCCTCGGTTGTTGTAATGGGATTTTCTTTGTCCAAACTAAGTTATGTTAGTAGGAATGGCAGAAAGCTATGAAGTACATTAAATAAATAATATTATTAGTAAATAACTAAATGGTATTAAAAATACTTGAGAGTGAGACACTTGAATATGAGATTCTTGCCAAAGAAAGAAAAAAACAAAAAATTCATTAGTAAATGAGATTTAGATAACTCTTCCATGATAAATATCATAGATAAGGTTTGACGGATAGGAGAGAAAATCAATTAAATAGAATTTCCGACAAATATGTTAAGCCTGGAAAAGCATAAAGTGTTGTGGGAGAGAAAAGCAAGATTCAAAGGAAAATCCTAGGCTATTGGTGTAGAAATCCACAAAAGCACGATGTCGCTGAAGGAAAAACTGATCATGGAAGAAAATGTAAAAAATACCTATCGAAGGATCAATGGGGATTGTTGATTCGTGGAAAATGATCTCATCTCAGGGGGAAGTAGTAGATCAATTCATGTTCAGGAGGATAGTATTTCTTCTCAAGTTCATTTTCCAGAGAATACTTGGTTAAGCAATTTGTTTAAGCTTATTTCTTTGTGGATGTGTTTTAGTATTGATTCTTGTTTACTTTAAATTAACATGTTTAATGGTTCTCTAGAGAGGACAAATTTAGTGAGAGTAATGTTAGAAAAAAAATATTTTATGTTAAATACTTTAAAAATTGAGACAGAATGTGTGGAGGGAAAGTCGATGGTGAATGTTAATGAAGGTTGTACATGAAGTTCTTTTAACTTACTATTTGTATTGATTTATAGAAAATATTCTATTGAATAAAAATTTCTGAAAAAGACATGAATGCATAGAAATGAGAGGATGTTATGTGAAAATATAATCTTTATTTTATTATGTGTATTTTATTTTGCATCCAGGTTTACTTTATTTTCAGTAATGAATTGAATTCTTGACATAGGTCAAAAATACTTGAGAACTAGCAATTGTATTTTGAGTCAATAGTAGTAGTATTGTAGGACTAATCAGGTTCGAAGGCCGACCATATGAGTTGAATAACTTGGTATGGGAATAGCTATAATTCAAGGGTATAAATATGGATAGAACTATATTTATAGATTATATATAGAATGCTTGTGCGTAAGTAAATCAGGGGATGTAAATCATATGCCTCTATGATAAGAGTAAAGAATAATGTTATTTCTCGAGGAGTATATAAATATCAATTTATGTTGGAACTGTATTATGTTGCCTTCATTTAGTATATGTGTGATCATTAGGAATTGTTGAGTAGAGTATATCAATCGTGGAAGTTTTAGGTGAAAGTAGAGGCAACATCACCTAGGAAGGCCACAATTTTTTTTTTTAAGTAGCAATGCAATTTCATTACAGAGTATGGAAATAAAAGGTCATGCTATATATGCTGGAATAGAAATCGGTAATAGAAAACAAATTGCTGCAAACATCAATAGTCGTGGATTAAACCAAGGCTCAAACTAAATGGATAAATCATATGGCATGGGTTAACCCTATAACAAATTATATTCAAACTAGAGGATTCTGTTCACCTTAAAATTGAAGTAATTAGGTGGAAAACCAAATAAACTTATGAAATAAATAGTTCCTAATCTTAAAAAAAACAAAAGCAGATTACTCCAATTTCTGCAAGCAGAACAACAAGAAGAAATTATTTGTCGGTGACAGGATAAAAATTTGCCAAAGATAAACCAATATGTTTCAGATCTAGATATCATAGGACAAGGAGAAATTGTATTTAAATCTCCATTGTTTCAACTATCACATGGAGGACACAATAAAAATTAGAGATTATCAAAAAATTTGAACTTGAAGAAGTGCCTTCTAGAGTTATTAAAAGAAAATAGATATTTTTATATATATGCAATCGAAGAAAGTGTTATACGCCCACCCTTACAAAAATTTGACATATATATAAATGAAAATTTTATAGACCATGGTAGTCACTATACATGGAATAGAACAGAGTATACAAGCCTTCTAGGCATATGAAGTGTCAATGAAATAAGGGATTTTATAGTACCAAACAATAACAGTAAATCTTACCGTAAATGCTGGGTAGCCACTGAAAAATTTAGTTATACCCTCGCAGAAAGGGGAGATGCCTTAGGAAGGAGAATACATGCATGACTGAACTAGTGTTGTGATGACGAAACATAGAAAGGAGTAGGAGAATATGTCGACTCAATATGAACCAACTTGTAGTATGAGAGGAAATCGTTAGTGAAGGTAGAATTTGACGCCGATGAAGAAATGGAGTTGGAGGAATCATTGCTATACACACCTTCAAACACAAAAATAGAAGGAAAACAATAAATCATTAAACCAAAGTAGTCATGCGGTTATGTGAAAAGGGAAACCAAATGTAGAAATTTTACCATAATAGTTTTTGAAGTAAATTGTGCAATAATAATTAAAATTTAAACATTTCTTACATTTGCAATCGATGCAATAAAGAGTTAAAATAATTACCTATCCATGGTTGTCGACTCCAAACATTGTCGGTCACTCAGGACTCTATTTTTCTTCATCCAAAATCCCTTAGCGATATTGATATGCCACATAATCTCCATGCTTGGTAAAATTAGCGCGATACAGGCAGCAAGAATAAAAATAGAAGCCCAAATCCACAAGAGAGGTATTAATATCTATTGAACTTATCAGCATAACTTGAAAAAAATCATGAAAATGATGAAAATAGCATCGAATCAAATCAATTTTTAATTAGAATCAAATCAATTTTTATGGTATAAAGGGATTTGTTCTAATAAACCACTTGTCACATGGTCAATTTTCACGGAGGAAATAATAGCACATTATGAGGATACAAACAAAAAAACCTTCTTTAGCCAATTGATAAATCTCAAACAAAAGTGTTCAATGGTACAACACATTGAGGACTTCCAAAAATTGAATATAAGGGATAATGATATTCTAGAGAAGAAAATGGTTGATGTCTTCATAGGGACTTTAAAGGATAACATTCAACATGAGGTTTGCCTCTGGGAACTTGATTCATTGGAGAAGGAATTCAGGTTGGAAAGAAAACTTAAAAGCGAAACTATGGAAACAAGGAATCCCACCACTCACGACTATAATTATGGAAGTGTTTTTTCTCTTATCCTTCCACAACCTATAAGGTTTACACCACAACAATTGGAAGAAAAAAGAGAAAAAGGGTTTTGTTACAATAGTGATAGAAAATACATTAAAGGTCATAAGTGTGCTAAGAAGAAATCATTTTACATTGATTATGAAGAGGAGGAAGAAAAGGATCAAGAAACATCAAACGAAGAGGTTATACACTAGGAACCAAACCCGAAGAAAGAAGAAATGAATCCAACCATATCTTGTAATGCATTGGCCGAAATTACCACTCCTCAAACTATCAATATAGAAGGACATATCAAGAAGAAAAATGTTCAAGAAGTGAAAGATCACATCGAGCATCAAGAAATGAATCTGACCATATCTTGTAATTCATTGGAACATAGTTTGAAGAAAACCTATCCTGATATGTGGAACAGGGGATTTGTAGAAATGAAGGGAAATGAAGGGGATGAGGGGCTTCTAAATTATTGAGAAAATTTTGGGAAGTAGTTAGGAATGTTAGGAAGTAGGGGAAAGTGGAATTTCAAAGATTGAGTGAGGGTAAGGGTTCCAAAAGGGAAAAACATAGGCCTAACCTAGAAAATTGTCAAATTGTAGCAATAAGATAGGGTTTATGGAAAAATAGCGAATTTGAGGGATATCAGTGATGGGAATTGTTTAAGAAGGTATATTACGGATAGGGGAAGATGTATGAACATCAAGACACAAGTTTTGTTAAACATTTGGCCATCCAAGAAAAATTACCTTCAAAACCCTAGGAGAGGGAAATGGACCTTACCCAAGTACAACTGAAGCACGAACAAGGTGTAGAATGACCCATTGGAACCTAAAATGATGATTACAACTTTTTGAATGATGGTACACTTAGCCGAATGGTGACATGGATCGACACTTGGAAAACTTTAGAAAACAAATCCTAGACCTAAGACTTGGTGATCAAATTTTACTTGAAGACTCAATGAAATGACAAAATTTGACTTTGACACCATAAGACCACTTTGTAAGAGCATGTTTGATCACCCGGGGAAGGCTTCAAAGACTAACACAAACAATACCAACTTGCTAAAAAAGAAAAACATAATGAAAAACTAGAATGTGAAATTGTGGGTCTAAGAAAGGATCTTGAGAAAACAAAATCTCTCAATCTTAGATTTGCTAAAGGGTCAGAAACATTAAATGAAATTATCAAAGTATAGAGTTATCCTATGATAAATATAGGTCTTGGATATACTGCAGAAGCATCTCAATCATAGAAGTCATCAACCTCTACTAAAAGCTACCTTGATACAGCAAAGGACAGTGAACAATATGACAATCGCCAGCAAAGGCATAAAGCAGATCACCAGGTAAATCAGGCTCAATTTGCTTCAAAGATCAATAGAAGCTACAACCAGCCTCAGGTAAATCATACTCAATTTGCTTCAAAGATGAATATCAATAGAAAATACAATCATCGGGTCAATAGATTTGAAAATCGCAAGAGCTTCTTTAATGGTCAATGTTTCTCATGTCATAATTTTGGACACAAAACTGCTCAATCTGTTGCTTACAAAACCATCATGACTAGAGAAGCACAAAATCAAAGGAATGTGTCAAGGATCAAGAAAAGTTCCTATCATAAATTTTCTCTTCTTGAAAATGAAATAGAATGCTCAATCTATAACAACTTTGGCCATGAAGAATATGAGAAAACTCCATTAAATCCCAAGATATGAAGAAGGAAAGAACCTCAAATAGAAAGATGTGGTATAGTCTTGTATGCAGAAGGACAAGAAAATCAGTGGTACATTGATAGTGGATGCTCAAAACACATGACAAGTCACAAAGAAAAACTTCACTCATATATTGCCTTAGAAAAGGAAAAGAATGTCTCATTTGGAAACGACATTCCTGTTGTCATAAAAGGTAAAGGCTCTGTTTTCTTGAAAGAAAAGGTTAAGGCTAGGGATGTTATGTATATAGACAGTCTAAAGCATAACCCATTGAGTGTCAGTCAAATATGTGATCAAGGAGATCAAGTGGTGTTTCGATCAAACAGATGTGTTGTTCGTGAATTTGATACATGAGAAACCATGATCAAAGGCATGAGAACTCCAAACAACTTATACATACTCAAGGGAGGACAACAAAAATGCTATCTAAGCAACAATGATGAAAACTGGCTATTGCATAGAAGATTGGGACATCTAAGATTTTCTCAAGTAAGAAAAGTATGCAGATTCCAGGTTATTTGTGATCTTCCAGATATCATCATTCCTGAAAATACAATATGAAAAACATGTCAATTTTGTAACAAAACAAGACCTCACTTCATTCAAAAAGAAGTGCCAGCTAGTAAGCCTCTTGAACTTGTTCATACTGATTTATGTGGACCATCAAGGAAAAAGTCACCTTGTGGAGAAGAATATTTTATTTTGTTCATTGATGATTTTTCTAGAATATAAAAATGAAGAATTTGAAAAGTTCAAATCCTTTAAAGATTTGATTGAAAATGAATCAGATTACAAAACAAATGCCTCAGATCTGATCGAGGAGGGGAATTTACCTTGGATGAATTCTTTGACTTTTGTGAACAACATGGAATAAAAAGATTGTTCTCCACCGCAAGGAATCCACAACAAAATGGAGTGGTAGAAAGAATGAACAAAACTATTCAACAAATGGCTCGAGCTATGCTAGATGAATTTGGAACTCCTGCAACCTTCTGGGGTGAAGCTGCATTCATCGCCATAACTATTCTCAACCAAGAAAATATTAACGTAAACAACACTCAAACTCCACATGAACTTTGGTATGGTAAGACTCCTACTATAAAATACTTTAAAGTTTTTGGAAGAAAATGTTATATCCAAACGACTGATGAAAAACTTGGTAAGTTTGAGCCCAAAGAAGATGAATGTATTCTTCTTGGTTACTCTTTGTGAAGTAAAGGATATAAATTTTATAATAAAACACTTGGGAAAATTGTTGAAAGTATTGATGTTGTAGTTGATGAAGCATCCAAAAATCCAAAACAGATAAAAAAAGAAGATTATGACAATGAAGAAGATGGTGATTATTTTCCCACATCAAATCATAATGATTCTGAAGAAGAAACCAATGAAGCACCAAAATAAGAAATAACGGTAGAAGAAAAGACTTTGTCTAGGTATGTTAAGAAAAATCATCTAGAAACTCAAATTTTAGGGGAAAAAGAGGCAAGTGTACAGACAAGAAGAACTATTATAGAAGCCTCAAGCTATCTAGCATTACTATCCTCGACTGAACCCCAAAATCTAAATGAAGCATGCAAAGATGAATGTTGGGTCAAGGCCATGAATGAAGAACTTGAGCAAATTGAAAAGAATAATACTTGGGAATTAGTTCCTAGACCTCATGGTAAAAATATCATAGGAACTAAATGGATATTCATAAACAAGCTGAATGAAGATGGAGAAGTTGTTAGAAAGAAGGCCAAACTTGTTTGTAAAGGGTATGCTCAACAAGAAGGTATAGATTATGAAGAAAATTTTGCACCTATTGCCAAACTGGAAGTCATAATGACGTTTCTTGCTCTTTCTAGCTTTCAGAAATTCAAAGTATACCAAATGGATGTAAAATCGGCTTTCCTTAATGGAGATTTAGAAGAAGAAATCTATATTGAACAACCAAAAGGATTCCTTCTTGGAAATGATGCAAAACTTGTATGCAGATGCATAAAGGCTCTCTATGGTCTAAAATAGGCTCCAAGGGCCTAGTATTACCGCCTTCACAAATATCTACAACAACAGGGTTTTTCAAAAGGGTCAATAGATAGCAATCTATATACGAATATTGACACTGATAAATTGCTAATAATTGTTGTTTATGTTGATGATATCATTTTTGGTAGAAATGTATAATCCATGAGTCAGAATGTTTCTTCAGTAATGCAACAAGAATTTGAAATGTCCTTGCTTTGGGAACTTACCTATTTTCTTGGTCTACAAGTTCAACAAAATAAAGATGGTATTTTTCTTTCACAAACCAAATATCTCAAACAAATTTTGGAAAAATATGGCATGGAAGATTCTAAACCTATATGTACCCCAATGGTAACATGATACAGTCTCAGCTCAAATGATGAATCAATAGCAGTACATCAACCAACTTACAGATCCATGATTGGCAGTTTGCTTTATCTAACAGGTACCCAACCTGACATCATGCATGTAGTAGGAATAGTTGGAAGATTCCAAGCAAATCCAAAGGAATCACACCTTTAGTAGGTCAAAAGGATTTTCAAATATCTTCAAGGAACACAAAACTTTGGTTTATGGTATCCTAGAGATACAAATCTTACTCTTCATGCATATATAGATGCAGATTGGGCAGAAAGTGTCGATGACAGAAAATCCACTAGTGGTGGTGCATTCTATATGGGTTCCAGGTTAGTGTCTTAGTTCAACAAGAAACAAAGTTCAATTGTGTTATCTATAGCTAAAGAAGAATATGTGGCTGTTGCATCATGCTACACACAACTACTTTTGATGATGCAAACATTACAAGACATTTAGATCACATGCACTCCACCCATCTCCATTCTATGTGATAATACAAGTGCCATCAGTATTTTAGAGAATCCAGTCATGCACTCCAAGACCAAGAACATACCCATCAAATACCATTTTTTACGTCAACAAGTGCTTGAACAAAAGGTCAAATTGGAATATGTTCCCTCCAAAGAATAAGTTGTTGATGTATTCCCTAAGTCACTGCCAAGAGAGACATTTGAATATCTCAGACAAAATATGGGAGTAGTTTCTGCATCGTCCTGCTGTTAAATAAAATTTTTCAGTGAAAGGCGATTATACACATGTTTCCTAAAGTGAAGTCACGTACACATGTAGATTTCTATGGGTTAAGGAGCGTATATATGTTTCAAGCAAGAAAAATAGTGGGGCAAGCTCTGATATGGGTGCTCTGACTGATATTGATGATATCCTATGTGCATTAATTTTATCTGACTAACAAAGATGCCTTGATATTTGACCTATTAACAATGCACAGGTAGCACGAATTCAGGGGGAGCATTAGCCTTGACGTACATTCAACATTGTTGAAATTATGGTTGCTGAGTCCAGCTATGGCTTCAGATATTTATGCCATTGGCTTCTCAAGTCATAGTCTAGGGTGTGATATGTCTTCTCATACATTTGAATGGGTCCTCTTGGACAAATGATGTAATTTATATCCCCATTTTACATGGGATAGATGATGTAATATTTCTTGTTTTTGTCATGTATAAATAATTGGTATATCCCCACTAGGCTGGGTGGATGAGTTAGATTTGGTATATCCCCACTTTGCTGGGACATGAATGTATGTATTAGTCATTTATGATAGGAAGTTCATTGGCAATGTATGTATAGAGTCATGTTATTCTTTTAGAAAATATTTTTTTAGGCTTTAGCATGTACTCAGGGGGAGCATGACCAGCATAATGTATGTCAAAGGGGGAGCATGACCATTTGCCCTTGATGTCAAAGGGGGAGAGTGACTTGGTGTTGTTGTTTTTATCAAGTCCAAAGGGGGAGATTTTTGGCATTATGATACAGGTGTTGTCCTTGATGGCAACTCACTCAGATGAAAGATCACAGTACAACAGGTTAACAACAAAGAATTACAAATCAGACTTCACAGAATGAAGAAAGAGAGGTATACGCAGGTTCAAATTCACCAAGTTACACATACATGCAGGTTCACTGACCACAATTAGTGTATATGTACGTGCACACTTTCACAGAAGGAAAAGCACATGTACCTTAGAAAACTAAGTTTTTTGTTCAAGGTATTTGGTCGATGGTAGTTTGATCCATGGTATTGGTCCAAGTTATCTGGTTAGAGGTATTGACCCTAGGTATTTGGTCCAAGGTATTTGTCCTAAGTGGTTTTGGTCCATGGTATTGAGAAAGGCCTAAAACTATAAAAGGAGGAGAAGATCATTAGGCCAAGGGTGCAAGTATCCAATATTTGATGAAGTTTGAGATCTAGTATGTGGGTTATTGGCTTAGGGTGCTATGCTTGATCTGAACCAAGGATGAATCTTAGCGGTTGATGAAGGACATGATATAATGATGGATCGGGATCTTAAGGCTTGAAATGAATTACCATTATGTGGTTTGATCATGTATTGTCTAGATATGAATACTGGCACATGTTGTTGACACCTAATCTTGATGATTGGGAATTTTATGTAAATAAACTAAATTGGGAAGGTGAACAGTCATCAGGAGATGAACAGAACAATCACTCCCTATTGTATATAATAATGGGTTACCTATGGAATAAAATATGAATCAGTTTTCTTCCAAAACTGGAGTTACTCCTGGCGTGACATGGTATCAGAGCCAGCTCCCAAAATAGTTGTAACTCCCATCTGCCTACTGCTCTCTGTCCTCTGTCCACTGCCTACTGCTCTCTGTCCTCTGTCCACTGCCTACTGCTCTCTGTCCTCTGTCCACTGCCTACTTCTCTCTATTCCCTCCACAGTAGCTATTGTATGCTGGTCTGGTGGCTAAATGCTGCTCATTACTCCTGGCCTATAATGCAAAGCAGGTAAACTGTTTGTGTCGGGAAGTGTCATGCATTGTAAACCACGTCTAATATATGAGTCTTGTGAGTCACGCCTCGGTTTTAACTAACTAGTTGCGTCATTGCCTCAGTGTCAAGTCTCAAAGCCCTCCACTTTACATTACCTCCTCTCACACACACCCTTCTCACGGTCCTGTTACTAGACAGTTTCGTCATTGAAGGTCATCTGCCCAACTCATACTTTCGCTTTTTCCTCTAGACTTTCTTCTTCCCTCCAGTCGCACGTTTCTTGTGAAGCGAATCCCGTAATATACCCATCATGCGCTGAAGCAGTAGGATAGTACTTAGGGTTCTTGAATATTGCATTCATTTCCTTGGTTCCATGCAATGGAAACGTTGGGGAATGCAAGCCAGCACAGGAAGTTGAGTTTCCGACAGTCGAAAAATGGATGAAGACATGGTTGGAGAGAGAGAATGTACAACGAATGCGTCATAAACTCGTGGAACCTGCCACTCCACCCGATTTAACGAACGACGAAGTGAAGAACTTCAAATCAAGCGTTTGGGTGCCCCTTGTGCTTGCTTCAGTCCTCCTTGTTTTCATGGCGTAGTTTAGTTAAAACTGTTGTGGACAGGTATTAAAACCATTATCTGAGAGAAAGGGCCGAGCATGGGCCGCTGCCATACCTGCATAAAATTTGCCTGGTGATAGATTTTGAGCTGATGGTTAGTGTTTCGCTGCGGTATTTTTCCTGTGGATATTCATTGGGCATTCCTTTTTTGGTGTTAAAATTCTAAACTATGACTGTATATCACTTCAAATGCGTATTATTTTGCTCCATATTTCCTTTATATGATGGACATGGCATATAATGAATTAAAAAGTTATATGCGGTGAAGATTTTTATGATAGTGATAGCATGGTTATCAACATTCCTTTCAATGGTCAATGATATATAAATGGCGTAGCAGAATTCTATCCCTGCTCAGATTTTGGATGGTTTTGAATACACTTTCATATCAGAATCATTTTTTTTAGCAGCAAAAGTTTTTTTTCTCCATAAGAGCACATTTTTTTTTTGCCATTAGAAGTATTATTCTATCAGCAGAAGTATTTTTTCTATCAGCAGAAGTATTTTTTTTACAGAATGCATTCAATCATCTCTATGGTAGAAATAGTTTTCACTGGCAAGGAGAATTATCCTGATTGGTCCCGGATGATACAACACACCCTCATCTTCAATGAGTTGTGAAAGGAGTGTGTGTTGGAGAAGGAGACATTGACCTAGAAAAGCCTACCTCAAACAAAGAGCTCGCCATTTGGGAAAACAAGAACAACAAATCTTATGCATTAATCGTAGCATCTGTAAATAAAGAGGTGAGTCGCCATATTTCATCATATTCAACTGCCTTTGAAGCTTTACAAAAGCTGAAAGAACTCTATGACTCACATTCTGCACTTGAAGTCGTCCAACTCATGATTAAACTCTTCACTCTTGAACTGCAAAATAATGATCCTCTTGCTCTTGCATCTGAAGTAAAGTCTATAATGCATGATATCAATTCCACTAAGGTTGAGCTGGATATCCCTCTTATTGCTTTTCTCAAGGCACTTTATCCTACTTACTCCAATTATCTTGAGTCTTTGCAAGCAAATGGAAATATCAAAAATATAACCTTTGACTCTCTTGTGAAAAAGTTTGCTGAAAGAGAGAAAGCTTTTGGAAAGAAGACAACCCCTGAATCTTCTTAAGAGACGGTGTGCCTTGCTCATAAAGAAAAGCATCTTGCTCAATATTCTACAAGAGGAATAGGTGGACAAAGAGGAAGAGGAAGATATTTCAGAGGCAGGGGGGAAGACATTCTCAAGGAGAAAAGGAAGAACTGCACTGCATTCGCTGCAAAATAAATGGATCACATGATGCCTCTACATGCAATCTACCATGGGACAAAATTGAGCAGAAAAGAAATCAACAGAAAGGTAAAAATGATGATACAGACAAAGGTAAAGCACCTAAATCCGCTTACTATGTTGAGGCACAATGTAACATTGGAGTAAATGAAGATTTGTTTAATGCTTCACTTGCTTCTTGGAAAAATGATTGGTTGCTTGATTCAGGAGCAACCTGTGACATGACTCATAGAAAATATTTTTTCGAAGATTTTACTGACAATGTTGATGGAGTAGTATACTTTGCAGATCAATCAAAATCAAGCCATCAAGGCTTGGCACAATCAGGCTTAAACTGCCTGGTCTTCCAGACTTTCTTGATCATGTTTTATATCTCCCACAGCTCAAGAGAAACTTGTTGTCCTTGGTCCACATCCGCCAGCAAGGTCACTCCATTCATATGTTTGATGGCAAGCTTGAGGTAAGAAAAGCATCTGACCACTCACTTGTCATGAGAGGAATAGAAGAAGAAAGGCTTCTCAAGATGCAAGGAACCTCTACTCGTGCACAACATTTCTCATACAATTCTTATCATGAAGAAGGTACACTTCCATCAAGTTTATTATGGCATGCTAGATTTGGACATTTGAACTATGATAGTCTTCACTTGTTCAAGAAAAATGGTGTTGCTGGTTTGCCTACAATTCCTAGTAAACTTAAGCAATGTGATGCTTGCATTCTAGGAAAGCATAGCAAACAGTCTTTTCATGATTCACATTCAAAAGCACATAGAAAACTTGAACTCATTCATTCAGATTTATGTGGTCCAATGCCTGTTCCTTCTGCAAATGGAAATAAATATATCATGACATTTATTGATGACTACAGAATGTGTTGGGTTTATTTATTGAAGAATAAATCTGATGCTTTTCAAACATTCAAGAATTTTCATAAATGGATTGAAAATGATGCACAATCTCATATTGGGTCTATTCGCACTGATAATGGAAAAGAATACAGATCAAATGAATTTGAAAACTATCTTCACCAACATGGGATCAAACATCAAACAACTGTGCCTTATAATCCCCAACAGAATGGTGTAGCTGAAAGAATGAATAGAACAATCTTGAATATGGTACGATCCATGCTTTTTTTCAAAAATGTAAAGACAATGTTTTGGGCTGATGCTGTTCTATGTGCTGCATATATAAAGAATAGATGTCCATCTAGTGCTATAAGAAACAAGACTCCTTATGAATTGTGGTATGGACATGTTCCTTCGGTAAAACATCT
>APFE031619455.1:0-13550 GCA_000404065.3 Pinus taeda | reverse complement strand
TTCAGACTTCGATGGAGACAAAGAAACTGGGGTATCTACTTTAGGATATGCTATGAGTCTTGGATCAGGAGCTGTCTCCCGGAGATCACGCAAGCAATCAGTTCCAGCAGATTCCACAACAGAAGCAGAATACATGGAAGTAGCTAAAGCAACAAAAGAAATTGTGTGGCTCAGGAAAATTCTTGAAGATTCACAGGTAAAACAAGTACAATCAACTCCACTCATGATTGACAACACCTCTGCAATAAAGTTGGCCAAAAACCCAAAATTCCATGATCGAACGAAGCATATCAATACAAAATATCATCTGATTCGACATCATGTTGAGGCCAAAACAATCCATCTCCATCATTTTTCCACAAATGAGCAAATTACAGACATCTACACCAAAGCACTTGGAAAGGAAAATATTGAAAGATTCAGAATGATGTTTGGGCTCACCAACATCCCTTTAGATAAGGGGGGGGGGAATGTTGACACCTAATCTTCGTGATTGGGAATTTTATGTAAATAAAATAAATTGGGAAGGTGAACAGTCATCGAGAGATGAATTGAACAATCACTCCCTATTGTATATAATAATAGGTTACCTATGGAATAAAATATGAATCAGTTTTCTGCCAAAACTGGAGTTACTCCTGGCCTGACACATGTGTTATTCTATAAATATTATGATTTGGGTATAACTGAAGTCTTGAATAGTGTAGAATTATGAAATAATATTTGTAGATGTATACGCTGGTTGGCTTTGAGAAAAATGTGTATACATGCAAGTTTGACACATGGAAGTAGCGTATACCTTATAAAGTATGTTTCAATTGTTTATGTTTGTTGTTGCAGAGTTATGGGTTCTGGTTCTGGTTCTGGTTACTATATTCCGGTGACAATATTCTGATTGATTAGATTGATTGTGTTTTAATTATGGGTTGTCAGGGTGATTGATTAATTTGGTTGTGGTTGATTCTGAAAGTGATGATTGATTCTTAGTGATTAGTAGATGCAGATGTATTTGATGATTGAATTGCAATTATGTTGTTGTTAATGGATCTAATCTGAAAATTTATGAAATGTGGTCCTTGGAGGAAGAAAGAAGGGCGTAGCCTTTTGTAGGTTGCCACCTATGTACTAGTAATCATATCGTTTAGTACAAGAGTTAGAGGGTTGTAGCTCCCTTCCAATAGAAGTTGGAGAACAAGAGAAGGTTGTAACCCTCTGCAAGTAGAAGCTTGCGGATTTGTATAAGTCTACACCAGTGCAAGATTGTAAACATATTTTCTTATTATTAAAAGAAGAGAGAGAGAACAGTGGCAGGTGGTTTTCACCCACATTGGGTTTCCACCTTATATATTGTTGTTCATGTGTGTTGCTTATGTGTGATGCTTTATTCTGCTTTTTCCGCACTGTCTAATAAATCTTATATATACAGGTAAAAGTTCAATTCATGATAAATTGGGTAAATCAAATGTTCTATGCATATACGCTAGTTGCTTTAAGTACAGTCGCATATACATGATAGTTCACTTAGATGAAGTAGTGTATACAAATTTGTTTGGGAAACTAAATTATTGATATGATAACAATGATTCACCCTCCCTCTCATTATTATTTCCAATAAATATTACATAGAAAAGGCATCTTAGATGAAACATAAATAGCTATAATCTATTACAATTATCATGATATCAGTTACCCACAAATACTCAATATCTATGTTTTGTGGTCATTATTTCCATCAGAGGATCATCCTACAGTTGGAATTCCTCAATCTTCATGGACCAACAAATCTTTATCTACCACAATGTTAAACATGAACTATCCTATGCACAAGTCACCATCCTTTCTTACCACTTTTGGTGTCGGAACACTTGATATCATGATTAGATAACAATTTAATAAACCAATAATCAATATCTATTAGTGACACTTCAACATCTATTTGTGTGCATGCATAAACCATAAACAAAATGTAATCAAATGTCTTATTTAACGTCATTTTAGATGCATTAGTAAAAATCACTATCAGGTGTCATGTTTCCAACAACAGGCTAACAAAATCTTGCATGCACTTTCATATTATTTCTAAAGGAAAGCTAACATACTAGATATTATTCTTGTACATGCAAATGCATGACAATCTTTCAATAAAACTAACCCAACAAGAAATTTTGTTTGTTCCTACTATTATGTTTTTATTTCGAAACGGATTAACAAAATAGATATTATATTTATGCATGGGAATCAATGTTATTTTCCAAAAACATCTTTTCCACAGGAGAGTTATTCACAATGGCTATTATAGATAAAAATGTAAGCTCTATTCCAAAATAACTTAACATAATAGTTATACTTTCTTGTATGCAACTACTTGTCCTCTCCAATAGAAAATAACATGATATCTTGTTCTTATTTCACGTGAAACATATATTTATTTCCAAATGAAACTAATGAAATATTGCATGGAAAAATAAACACATTTCTTTTGCAAGGGGGTCAAACACATAACATTTATTCTTTCATGTATGCAAAAAACCATTTTCCTCTTGCGAGAAGATATATCCAAATAACTATACATAATAATCTCCTAAAAGAAATATAATACCATAGTTTATCCCTTTAAGTGTGCAAACGCATATCATTTTTACCAAAATACGGTGAACACAATAAATATTATGCAATTGCACCTTCCTTTTCTCTAGAAATAAAATGCCAAAAATATACTTTTCTATGCATGTAAGTGTATATGTTTCTCCTAAGAATCTTCCAAATGAATCTTAACACAATAAAACATGCGACTATCCATTTTCCTCTCCAAGAATCTAATTCTATAATGCATATAAAGACATATTTTTCCTCTTCTCTTATTTTTCAATAGTTATAACACAACATATACTTTATTGCATATATATTATCTATATATATATATATATTATATATATATCTTTAATACAGATATTATAATTATATATATTCCATGGAATTTAACACCCTAATTATTCTTTTCCAAACGTTAGTTAACTCACTAGCTATTATGCATGCAATACAAAGTATTTTACTATTATTTCACACGTCACACAAACTTCTAATATTTCCTCAAGAAATGGCATGAATAAAAAATATTTGTAGAATTGAGGCTTCTGTGATCCATCATGGTTATAAGAAGAATTTCGGCATAAATCACATATAGAAAGACCTTTGTCATGTGATTTACGCCCAAATTCTTCTTATAACTAAAAAATATTTCTCAAATAAAACAACCTATTATATTTTATACAAAGGTTTTGCGTGAAATCTTTCTCAAAAAAGTTGCGTGTCTCTTTCTACATGACTCAAGCTTGCCATGCATGTAAAATGACCTATTCATTTCTAATATATCCAATATACTAGATGTTATTCCTAGTTGCATAAGCACATATTCTATTTAAGAGACAAATATTTCTCTTTAAAACTTTAATGCATATGCATCATGAGAATATCCTTGGTATTCTATTAAATGAAGTAACTTAATTCATTTTCAATAATTATCAACATAATTGGTCTATTTTTAATCCATGCAAATAACTTATTTCTTTTCAATAAATATCAGCATAATTGTTCTATTATTGTGCATGTGAATACTTTATTTCTCTTCAAGAAATATCAAACTAGTAGTTTTTTGTTTGTACGTGTAATTAATCTATTTTTTCAATAAAGTTAACACAATAGTTATCTCTATATGTACACAAACAACTACCCTTATCCGGCTGAAAAATCAAATGGAAGCACTTTGTTTCACTCTATTTTCACTATTTTATTCACCAACATTGGACACAGTTTACAAACATATGGAAATGATTTAAAAATAAAAGAGCTTTTTGTTGGGAATAGGTTCATTAAAATAAACCTATCTCATTTGTACAAATGTGTCATGATTTAGAGGATTCAAATGAATATTTGTGGCCCATTTTCCCATATTTAAATATTAAATATTTTTATCTTTTATCCATCAACTTTGGATATAGTTTTCAATAAGTTGAAAATTATATTTTCAAATATGAAAGAGGATTTTGGCAAGAACAAGCTCATTACTGTCACAGACCCACTTATACTTAATTTTGTTTTCTATTTACTAATTCTATAATAAGGATTAATGGCAGCATGGTTGCATAGTATTACAGATTGAAATCCTTTGTTACTTTATTACAATGGGTCCATGTTGTGTTCTTTATAAATATGTGGTAGCCTACTAAGAAATAGTTATGACTATCGTGTTAATCCTCTGTGCATGCTATGAGTTATTTTACCTTTGTTATGTGTATTTAAGATATCCTTTTGGTTTGGAAATCTAGGGCTACCACATTGTTATATTTCATCTCCTACCAACTTTTATAAGCAATGTATATTGTTATCATAGTTTATAATAAAGTTCTAAACCAGAAGATGTTTTTATGTTTGTGGGGGTACCTTATTGGTCGAATGGCTTTATCTTTTTTTATTTACACAGTTCAAATTTTCGTCACAATATGGTTTTATAGACAAATTCTATGGGTGATTGATTTAATGCTATTACTATGGGCTGAAGTATTAGTGTTTCCTTTCAATGATCGAAATTAATACCGTTCAAGCACTAGTACTCACCATCGCTTACCTGGCCTCTCCTCTTCTTGACAATTCGTCTTTCGCATTTACCTCAATGATCTCGATTTAGGGTTTCAGATCTATAGTTAGCTTCACCTCACCCAAACCCTAACCCCCCGCCATGCTTGTTATAACCTCACTTTCGTTGATGCTCTGCTATTGGAGTGTGAGTGCATGTTCTCGATGGATCATGCCAAAACCATTATTCTCTGTTCACCAAATTCGACTGTTGTCACCCTATTCCATGTCTTCTATGGTTGCCACCATCCACAACCGAGGTCACGGTCGCTCATGATGTTTTTCTCGTAGGGAACTAAATATTTGATTGATCTATCATCAAAACTTGTTATCCTTCACCACAGTGAAACCAACAAGGAGAAACAACACCACTTGATAGGGTTCTGTCATTCAGTCCATGTAGACCCTTTGTTTTAAATCTCATTTTTTTTTGTTTCCCGTGTTCATTTCTACCTACAAAACTGACGTGCTTTGAATATGTAGAGGTTTGGGCAAGATTTCACTGCGACCACAGGGTGGGGACACAGTAGTCCCATTTGTGACCACTGTCATCACTGAGAGAACAACGATAAGGTTCTTCCTGGTCATCTATTTTTACCCAGCAGGCTTTTCTAAGCATAACGGCTACTCTGCTTCTCCCATTGACCTCTTTTATTTATGAGCTCTTATGCCTACATTCAATCATCTCCAGGCCACCTCAGTCATGCTCCCTCATGTACATATGGATATACTTTCCATTTCTTTGTTTTTAGAGTTACATGGTATAATTTAATTATTTTAATTGTATTATGGTTCGTACAAAATAGTTCCTCTATCTCTGGTTGTGAATAGGTACAAGTACTGATTTACCTCTTATCACACAAGTGTTTCATTTATATTAGTTACTTTCATTTTAATCTCACACTTGGTTTCCTCTAGGTTGGTTCTATGGATCGAACCCCTTCATTCGCAGTGCCTTACTACAACTACATGGTCAAAAATAAGGGTTTTATTATGCCTCTTGAGTTCATCATATATTAAATGTTTTCTTTTTGTTTCTTATGGAATTCTTGCCAAGATGGTTTCCTAGGTCCTTGAAATGGATATGGTCCCGACCCCCTCTAAGTTTTACCCTACTTCTAGGTTGCAAGACTTCTATTTTCTCCATATGAGTTATAATTTAACATGTCTCCAAACAAAATGGACACCGTTATAAGGGTCTTGGTCTTAATTCAAAACTGATTACTTTTGTTGCCTAGGATGTTTCTATGGAATTCAATGGAATATTTATGAAGTTGTATTACAAAAATACACCACAGGGTGAATTTTACCTATGCTAATTATGAATTTACTTCCTGAAACAAGTGGCTCATGTATCGGTCATGACTTTGCTGTACTGATGGGTTTTTCTTTTCCTTCAGTTATTAGGTGACATACTCCTGCAATGTAAATGAGATACTCTTTCCTTTTTATAAATCATATTTCGCAATAAATTGTTAACTATGCCTTGGTGAATAGAGAATATATGGTTATGTTTATGAAAGTAATATTTGGCTATTTGTAATTTTGCTGCAGTACCTTATAATTTCCGATACCTATTATGTGGAGGACGATCATCACTATATTGTCAAATATATAATCTATGGATGTTAGGGTTTTTTCATGCTCTAGAATTCCATCACAAACAGGTCATCATGGAATTTTCGCTATAATTCTTTTTCTATGAAGGTTCAAACTCAGGAATTAAAACCCATTTGAGCAGAAATGTTGATGAAGCTTAGATTCTAATTTCAGATCTTGTTTCGCTATATCTTGGAGATATGTTCCAAGACATTTAGGGTTTTTACACACTCTGAAATACATCCGAAATAGGTGACCTGGGGAAAATCGTAAGAGCTTTGTCTCTGAGCATCAGATTGAAATTTCATAAAATGTTACAGAAAGAGGATGGCCTGCGTTTTTCTATGTATCACTTTGAGGTCTTAAGGTCAAAACAATGAAACGTGAATCTTCTTACAAGTTAACTCTAATCAAGTAGCCTATAATCAGGTCATCGTGGGCGATTGGCAATAATTATTCCTTGGAGAATCCAATCTTCATCAGACCTATAGGGTTGGAAAGAGGGCTTAGAAGGATACTGAAGGACATAATTTCAAACCTTCGAGTTCCAAAATTACATATATACAACAAATTCAATATCGAGCTCTTAGAAAGTAAAAAAGGTGTGTAGTTTTTTGTTTTTTTTTTTTTCATAAGTTTGGATGAAATATTAGTTTGAAGGAATTCAAAGGGCACAGTGAAGCATTATTATCATTTTGATGCTCCAAAGGAAAAAATTGGAAACAACTAGTAAGAAACCTAAAAGCTCTAGCATGACTCATGAGGAAGATGAAGAAATGCAACATGATATATCAAAATTACGAGACCAAGTGCAAGAAAATTCACTCTCACAAAAAGTAACAGAAGTTAAGATGGATGGTTTAAAGAAAGTCATGAAAGCTAATATGGATGGTTTAAAGAAAGGCATGGAAGATAATATGGGTGGTTTAAATAGAGGCATGGAAGCTAAGATGAATGACATGGAAGCTAAGATGGATACCTATAAAAGAAAAACTTAAAGGTGGCATGGAAGCTTTGAAGAGATATTTGACAAAGTTTCTATAAGAAATTCTTACTAATGGTGAAAGGGTAGTAAAGGAAACTCATGATGAGAAAAAAGTAAATGTTAATAATGATTTGATATGATCTAACTTTGGAATGGAGACCCACCATGTTCCAAAGTTAGATATGAGGAAATTTGATGGAAAGGATCCCATAACATGGATACCATAGATGGAGAAATATTTCGATCTCCATAATGTGCAAAACACACAAAAGGTAGGCATTGCAACTTTATATTTGGAACCAAATAGGTTTGTATGGTATTGATGGCTTTTCTCTCATAAGCAATTTGTCACTTGGTTAATTTTTATGAAAGAAATGATGGCACATCACGAGGATACAAAAAGAAACAAGTTTTTTAGCCAATTGATAAATCTTAAACAAAAGGGTTCAATGATGGAGCACATTGAGGACTTCCAAAAATTGAATATAAGGGTAGAAGGTATTTCAGAGGAGCATAGGATTGATGTGCTCATAGGGACTTAAAAGGATAACATCCGACATGAGGTTCACCTTTGGGAACCCGATTCATTGGATAAGGCATTCATGTGGGCAAGAAAAATTGAAAGATAAGTTATGGAAATATGGAAGACTACCATGCACAACTATAAAGATGGAAGTGTTGTTTCTCCTAGCCTTTCACCACCTACATGGTTGACACCATAAAAATTGGAAGAAAAAAGAGAAAAAGTGATTTGTTACAATTGTGATAGAAAATACACTAAAGGTCATAAGTGTGTTGAGAAGAAACTAATTTACATAGATGGGGAAGAGGAGTAAGAAAAGGAACAAGAAACATCAAAACAAGAGGATATACACTAGTAACCAACCCCATAGAAAGAAAAAATGAATCTGACCATATCTTCTATTGCATTGAGAAGAATTACCACTCCTCAAACTCTTAAGACAAAAGGGCATATCAAGAAGAAAAAGGTGATAGTCTTGATTGATTTGGGTAGTACCTATTGTACCTTAAGAAACCAATTTCTTGGCTATGGAGAAATTGTGCTTAAGACATTAATGATTATTATTTATAGTCACTTATTTGTAACTTTATTGTTTGTTGTGTTCTCAAATGAAGGACCTAGAAAACTTGGTCTTTAGCCCTTAATACATGTATGACCATAACATCTCAGAATTCCATTTGTTGCTAGATATAAATGATGAATGAAGAAAGCTTGAAGGAGAAGTTAAAGATAATATGCTGCTTAACACAGAACCTACTATCCGTCACTTAGAAGAATTATGAAAATGAGAACTAAATCATAGACAATATGTTACTTAACACAGAAACTACTATCTGTGACCCTTGGAGAAGTTAAAGATAATATGCTGGCTTACACAGAAACTATTATCTATAACTTAGAAAGGAAGGTGAAGACTTCAAGTATAGGAGTGCTCTTTTAAGAAATTTTAACTTTATCTACATAAGAAAATAAAGACCTGTAACTTCATTACTATACTTGAAAGAAGAAAATATAAGATGAAACATGAAAGAGAAGGTTACAAAATTATACCCAACAATTCATGGAAACTTCTAATTCTTTCATTAATCAATAGTCATATCAGGAATACAGTGGCCTAGTCTCTGGGTTCTCCAAAATTCCAACCCCTTCTTTGTAAGTTCTCCTCCTTTTATACATTTGTGAAACAGTTGTTGATTTTTGAAACTGTCAAACTACTAAACTATTTCTCTAACTATTTGAAGTAAGAATTATTACAAAATATTACCGAGAGGGTAAAGACATCTCAAAGAACATAAAACAACAGAAAATAGCTGAACATAGAAGATGAGAATGACTACTCGCTTTTCGGCTCTGTTAATCGGTTCTCGAAATAATTGTTAATTCACTTTAAGCATAATAAACAGTGTTTGACTTGTGTAAACATTGGCTTGCACATGTATCAGGTGCATTGCAATTGGCCAAAACACTAAGAATCTTGATGAATTTCCTTTTCTTTAGATTCGTCTTTAACACTGATTTTCCCTTTATTCAACGAAATTAACACAAACCTTTGGTTTATCGCGGAACTCAAATAGAATTAAATCGGTTGCATAAAATCATCGATTCTTCCTTTTCAACAGTCTTCTAACCTCCTTACGGACTCAATTAGACATAAATTTGTATTTAATATTTCATCGGGTCTGAAACTCATCGCAATTGCAATCGGCGCTTTCCATTGGTGTATTAACCCTAACCTTAACACTCTGCGATATGGCGGACCCTCCGGAAGTATAAAACATGGCATATATAATATTCGGTCCAGATCCCCATTGCAAATTGCAATCGACACTTTTAGTTGGTGCTTGAACTCAAACCTTGTGATATTGCGGACACACCAGACTTATAAAGCACATCATATATAAACTATCAGGTGTGGCCATCGCATATTGAAATTGGCCTAAATCATATACATATATAAACATTATGCAATGATTGCGGACCCACCGGACCTTATAAAACATAATATATATGCTTCAGGTCCGGACTATTCAACGCTTTACTAACTACTTATCACAATCAACAATCAGTGATTCCCATGGTAACTTCATACAAATTCCTTCTATGTTTTGCGATTGCGATCTAATCGCATTGCTATCACACACAAACACACACACATACATATATTGATTATGGCTTCATATAACTATTTATATTGCGATTTAACTTAATCGCATGGGCCAATTCTTTTATACTTGTTTCTTTTGTGTTTTGATTTTGATATGTAATTTATTACATTTCCATCTTGCCTTATCTTTTCTAAAGAAATTTTCAAGTGATTCTTAAATGAAACATGAATATTAAAGGTAACAAAAAATGCATGTTACAACATTTGGCTCCACCTGGGGATAGTTCTTTTGCCACAAAAGCACTAAGAGTTGTAGATTAGTGCCTTATTCATTGGGCATGGAGTCATATACTGCTTCACTAAACTTACTTTGTGAAAATTGTGTACAGTGAACCCACGCTGATATATTCAGTAATAGGATCCTTATGCTTTGATAGCAAAATATTTAAAATCATAGATCAGTAGCCTTAGTTGGGCATGGAGTCTAAAATTGTGAGAAACCTAAAATTTGACAACTGGAACCTGACAATCTTGAAGTATGACACCTGTGCAAAGAAGTTTCCAACTGGGAAAGTCACCCTTATTCATCAACTAATGATTAAACTGAAGAACTACAACTAGATAACAAATGCTCAACACCTGAGCTTATTTATGTACAAGTTCCTAAATATGTACATGATTGATCTCCATCAGGTGAAGTCAATCTTCGAATGGTGACATGTTAGCATTTGGGTGCTTAATCTAGAACCATTCTACCAGTTAATCTTGGAAATACAATTCATCTTGAACAAAAAATAAGTTATGCATAAAATCAGCTCACAACAAAAATTAGGAGTATATTCACAAAGTGATATGTGTACACTATTGATAAATTCTTTTATGTAATCTGCCATAGGATCTCCAAAAGTATAACAAAAAATATGGTCCTTATCAGCTCCAAAAAAAAAATTCTCTATGTATGAAGGTTTCTGCTCGATTAAACCTTTTGTTGGGATAATATGTTAAACAGAACAATCAGCAACATCTTTAAGAAAATGATCGATGTCACTTTCATGTCTCCACTTTTCATCTCTAAACTTTGATTGAAAATAATTTGTAATTCTAACTTCAGGAAGAAAAAGAAAAATTTTCACATCACTATATGACATATGATCAACTTCAAATAGATTTTTTACCTCTGATTCATGAGCATCATTTTGTTTTTCAATGCACTAATATACAATCTCTTTATCAGCTTTCTTTTTACATGAGATATGCTCCTTTGCTATGATGGATGGCTCAATATATTATTGTTCAACATTTCCCACTTGCTGATTTAACTTGAAGAGCTTCTTCCTATTCCCCATTTAAACCATTTTCATTATAGATAGGAGGATCATTAAATTTAACAAAATAGGAACTCTTGGGATATATTTGCAACTTAATTATTTCTTCCTCTTCTCGATTGCTGAGAAGAAATTCTTGATGCAGGTTTGAATTTCCTCCATCTGAATACTCTCTTGATTTCCTTTATTCACTTGTTTTGCAAGCTGATATTATTTTGGAGTCGCCTTTAGTAAGGAAGTTGAAACTTGCTACTCACTTTTATTTTATTGACCTCTTGATCTTTTCCTCAATCTCAAATCATATTTTTTATGTAGTTCAGTTTGCATAAAATCAAAGAATTGCTTCCAATATTCATTAATTTTATTTTCATCATGAATGGTATCTATTTCATCGTATTCATGCTCTTCTCCTTCGATACCAAGTTCATATTCATCTAATCCATATAACACAGGTCTCTGAGAATTCTTATTTTCTAACTCTAACTTATTCAACCTATCTGACAAAGTTTGAATTATATTACACATATCCTCCAATGTTTGACTTTGAGAGGATTCCTTCCTTTCCTTTCCCTTGTCTTGGATAGGCTGTGTCTCTAGTGCTTTTCCTGCAACCACCATATTTGCTTCTATCTCTCGTCTGTTTGTTTGGATATGATTAATCTGGATATAACCTCTCTGAATGCTTGATATATTATCAACAAGATCATTAGTTTCTTCAACAAGATTATCACGAACTTTTAAAGTTTCTTTAGAATCATAATATTGAAAACGACCTTCAACAAGAAACTTGCATGGATAATAAGTTGTACAATAAGAATTGAATACTGAATGAAAAACTTTCAAAGATGAAATTCTTGAATGAGGTAGAGACCTGAACCAAACCCTAGCTTCTAGGTCCAAAGAAAACAAAAACAACTTCATCTTCACATATTCATGAATGATTCCCTAATGCTCCATGCATTCATGAAACTCTTGGAGGCCTTGAGCTGGATCTTCATATTCCTTTCTACTGAATTTTGGAAGATACTCATTCCAGATAGAAAATGCAGGCATATCATGCGGATAGCTGATGATCCCAATAAAATCAAATGGATGAAATTTATGGACTAAGAATGCAGGGAGAGCCATTAAAACCTAGAAAAGAAAACTTCAAAGTGTAGTGGAGTTGCCAATCAATATTGTAAGTGAAAATCGCAGGTGTGAATGTACAACCAACTGCTGAAACTTGTCATTTTCAAGAATCAACTTCAAAATTGAAAAACCAAAGGAAAAGTGCTCTTGTTGAATTTCTTTTATTGAAAACAGCCAAATATTCCCTCCTAACTAAACAACCAAAGGAAAATATTGAAAACCTAGGGAAAATTATTCTTGTCTTCTCTCCCCGACAACGACGCCAATTACTGTTGTACCTTAAGAAACCGATTTCCTGGATGTGGAGAAATTATTCTTAAGACATTAATGATTATTGTTTGTTGTCACTTATTTGTCACTTTATTGTTTGTTGAGTTCACAAATAAAGGACCTAGAAAACTTGGTCTTTAGCCCTTAATACATTTATGACCAGAACATCTCAGAATGCCATTTGTTGCTAGATATAAATGATGAATGAAGAAAGCTTGAAGGAGAAGTTAAAGATAATATTATGCTTAACATAGAACCTACTATCCATTACTTAGAAGAATTATGAAAATGAGAACTGAATCATAGACAATATGTTCCTTAACTCAGAAACTATTATCTGCGACCCTTAGAGAAGTTAAAGATAATATGTTGCCTTACACAGAAACTATTATCTATAACTTAGAAATGAAGGTGAAGACTTCAAGTATAGGAGTGCTCTTTTAAGGAGGCATAAATTTATCTACATAAGCAAATAAAGACCTACAACTTCATTATTATACTTGAAAGAAGAAAACATAAGATGAGACATGACAGAGAAGGTTACAAAATTATAACCAACAATTCATGTAAACTTTTAATTCTTTCATTAATCAACAATTATATCATGAATACAGTGGCCTGGTCTCTAGGTTCTCCAAAATTCGAACCCCTTCTTTGTAAGTTTGCCTCCTTTTATACATTTGTGAAACAATTGCTGATCTTTGAAACCGTCAAACTACTAAACTATTTCTCTAACTATCTGAAGTAATAATTATTACAAAATATTACCCAGAGGGTAAAGACATCTCAAAGAACATAAAATAATGGAAAATAGCTGAACATAGAAGATGACAATGACTGCTGGCTTTTCGACTCTATTAATTGGCTCTCGAAATAATGATTAATCCACTCTAATGATAATAAACAATGTTTGACTTGTGTAAACCTAGGCTTACGCATGTATCGAGCACATTTCAATTGGCCAAAACACTAAGAAACTCG
>APFE031619451.1:27563-59254 GCA_000404065.3 Pinus taeda | reverse complement strand
TAGGATTGGGGCTGAAATTTAGCTGTCAATTGACAGCCAAATTTCGGCTGCCATAGGATTGAGACTGCTATAAAAGGGTTGAGTCTCCAACGCTTACAATCACTCAAGAAAATAGTCTACTCCATTGAAGACTTGATACTCTATCAAGGATAGCCAGAGAAAAGGATTGCAAGCTCTTGGAAGGATTCAAGAGCCAATAACTCAAGTCAAGACTAGGAGCTTTAGAAGATGGAAAGTAAGTTCCGCTGTGCATTATTTTCAATTTCTTACAAAGGAGTAGGTCTTGGTTAGGGTTTAAAGTAATTAGGAAAACCCTCAAAATAAATCTATCACGCACTCTATAATAGGGGGTGCGCCTCGACTTGAATGTCATTCTAAAATCACACAAAACCTCAGCTTTGGCTACTCTCGGACATGGTGACATTCCTTCATACTTTGACCAGTGATCTAACAAAAATTGAAAGGTATATTCAAAGTATAATATGGGAAATATCCCACATACTCAAAAAAACAAATTGCATAGTCACTACAAACTAACACAAATAGCTTTATGTAGAACTCAATGATATGTCCAATCGCAACTTTGAATCAATACAACATAAATTGAAGGAAAAAATGAGGTGTACCGAGTTTTAAAAGGATCGACAAGGCATAAGTCAAACCAAGGTTTAAATATGAAAACTTCAATCAAACCATGATGACACATTCCTTCATGGTTCTGCACAGTGATACAATAGTAGTCGAATAGATTCAAGGAAATGGGGTATTCTGTCTCTGTCTCGGTTAGCGTCAACAAAAAAAAGCACGAATTTGGAAATACTTCATTTCTTCAATCCACTGCACTTTTTAACGACACTCAAATTGTTACAGGAACACACATTTAAAGTCGTTTCAATCCTCACATGTGACTAATCCAAGACACAATCCTTCAAATTCGGAAGAGTGATACAATAAGAGTTGAAAATGAAAAAGAAGAGATTGATTGAATCTTTTATGGATCTTTGATTCCAAAAATGACGCAGGGAGAATAAAAAAGACTCACCTGAAATGTACCTCTCTCAGCCTTGTTAGATAATTTGGCAGTGCTCTACAAAATTTCTCTGTATTTTGTGTTTCCAATTGATTTGGAAACACTTCTAAAAATTTGTGCACTCCTAAGCTGTCAATTGATTTGGAAACACTTTCTCAAATAAATTCTTTTGTTGTTCTATCAAAAGATTTGGAAACACTTTCTCGATATTGTCTCTGTCTACGTTAAATGGATTTCAAAGCACCTTCAATGCTCAATGATATAGTTATATTCATGAAATTCAATTCCCTCCATAGGGCTACAATTCTTATGCTCTCACAACAATACCCTTTTACGCCTTTGATAAAATCAAACTTGTAATGCCTTCTTTGTCAGCCTTCTTGGCTTTGCTCCTATTTCTTTTACGTGAATCTTCTACCTGGAATATGAATTTGTTCAACTTGAATCGGCAAGGCTAAGAAAAATGTTGCTTTACAATTTGGCACTATCTTCTACGAACTTCTGTGTAATGTGAATCTTCCCTTAAAATTGGTACCACCTCAGGTTCACACTAGGTTCTACACTCAGCCCTTTAAGCTAAAATATAGTAGTGTCGAAACTCTTAACCAACCATTCAAGCTGCACCCTAAATTTATGAATGATTACCTACCATACAATCTTGGAGTTCACCAATAATAAACCACTTTGTATTGATCTTAGCGCTCTTCAAATCAAGCCCATTTGAACTTTGTTCATCTCTCTTCATATGACTTTCAATTTCCTTCTTCCCTAATTCACTAGAATTTACAACCCAAATACGCAAATCAGAAGAAAGGGTATCAATTTTATTCAAAGAGCAGGGTACTCTGTCCTGCCTTAGTTTAATGGTGCTGCAAAGCCACACCTCTAGCAACAACGATACATCGTACTCTAAAACCAGGGGTTCTTCCTTAACCTCACACACTCAAATCATTGCATAAAATACACATTCATTTATGGCCTCGAAATCGATACAACGAAAATAAAAAGGGAAATATAAGGTATCTTAAAGAGGATCGAGTGCGCATGAATCATGTTAAATTTTAATAACAACCATTTATAGACATATAATGACTAGTGCTGCAAAACATAGTCCCTTCTTGTTCACCACATTTTGTATGGAAACAAGCCCCATAAAAAATTTAATCTTCAACACCTTTACTACGTCTAGCTACTGAACATGGAAAGAAAACATTGACCATCCCTTCACTTGAGTGTGGAAATGTAGTGTATATCCTAACAATGGATTGTAGTGTTGTTCTATCCAACTCACTAAGTTATATCCTAAAACATATCAACCATATAACATCCCTATCAAATATTTTCATGTCAATCCTAACATTTGATCAATTATTATGTCCTCACCAAGATACAACTTGGTTTTATCTTTTGATAGTTTCACACACCTACAATTTTCCTCATCACTTATTTATGTTGTTTAATTACATGAATCACTGGTTAAATCCCAAAGATGTAAAATAGCTTAAGGTCATACTATGATTTCAGTCCAACAAAATGATTTTTGTTATGCATATATCTCTTATAGTGATGAAGATATAAGTTTACTTGGTGAACACTAGTTGCCAATGCATGCCTAGTATCAAGTGTCAATGCATGCTAGTGTGTGCCAATGAGTGTCAGGGAGTGCTAGGGAATGCCAAGGTGTGTCAATTCACGCCAGGGATTTCTAGGGAATTCCAAAGCAAAATGGAGTGCCAAGGAATTCCAACACATGATGGTGCATCCCAAGAATGTCAATGGATGCTAGGTGCCAAGCCATGCCAAGCCGTTCTAGTTAGAGAGTGTTGGGAGTGTGAGAGAAACATAAGGGGGAAATGGGTTAAAATGCATGGAAATTATCAAAAAAGATGAACTCCATGGATTACCTATGAGTGCCATCGTGTGATAGGGAGTACCATGGAGTGCCAATGTGTGCCAGGGATGCATAAATGTGCTAGGTGCTAAGATGTGCCAAGTGCCAAGGAATTCTAGTGTGTGCCAATACATATTAGGGAGTGCCAAAATATCCTAGAAAATTTTTCACTTCTGAAACATAAGAGAAGAAGACATATAGAGTAGTTAACTCTCAAAATACATTGAAGGAAAACATAATCATATATAGCACAAAATGGAGAGGATTTATACTTAAGCTTATGTAATAGAAATTTCAATTGATAGTTAAATTGTATAACAATTTTTTTTATGATCTTTACTAATGTTTACTAGAATTGTTGAATGTTTTACATCATTGGAATGACATTTTAGTTGTGAATTATTTGAAATTTTATTATCTTCTCTGCACTTTGATACGATGTAATATGATTATTGTTTCATTTCATATGTTGTAATATTAGATATATAACAAAAAAATTAATTATTGCATGAAATAAATAATAACTTTTAATTCTATTTTTTTTTTGCAAAATAAGGAACTTCTAGAAGATCTAAATGATCCTCGTCACACAGATCCATAACACTTTGGGTTCAATGCTAATATGGCAGATGATGCTCATAATGATGTAAATATAGATGGTAGCAAAGTTGATGCCAATATAGATGACGATGATCACCATCACGATGGTGATGAGGAAGTTGTTGGCAACAATCAATGACATTCATGATCATATAGAATGCATCATGGATCATTTTTTATATATTGTTATGATGCCGATTTTCACGGTTACTATCATATGTACAATTTTCATGGCCTCTAGTACCATATTATTGAGTTGTATCTTTTTGACATGTATCATTTTGACTTATATCATTTGGACATGATGTATCATATTGAATTGCATTATTTGTCTTACATAATTTATCATTTTTATTTATATCATTTGTACATGATGTATCATTTTGAATTATATCCACTGTTGGACATGTATCATTTTCACATGCTATTAATCTACTAGTATATGTGAATTTCACTTGTTTTAGTTATATATTACGATGATATTATCAGTATTGACTCGTAAATTTTTATATATTGAAAGTGGTCGATTATTTGGATTCATATTTATTACATATGGTGGTTTTGATTTAATTCTCATGATGGATGTTGCCAAATTCACTTAAATTATAGATATTTGAGTTACTTGTTTTAATTATAGATGTTGGGATGGGGTCCCTGGGGTCAATTTTGTATTATCTTTTGTAGCGAATGTAAAGTCTCCATGAAATGTGGAAGCGGAGAGCAAAAATAGTAGGAGTCTAAGGGGTTTTAGTCCCTTAGTTGGGTAGGTGATAGAGTTGTTTTAAGACATGCCCATGGTCTACGGACCATGGTATTGTAAAGCAAAGGCTATATAAAGTTGAGTCATAGTGAGTCTTAGGGAGATCAGAACAAGAAGAATAATTGTAAGGGAAAGGTGATAAGGCAAGAAAGGTCTGTTTCCTGTACTTAAGTGAAAGGGGAAGGCTCATGTAGTTGAGTGAACAAAGAGCTTGGTAAGTCCGGAAACTAAGTGCGCGAGCCCCTACAGTTGAGTGCACAAGGATAAAGAGCCTATATTTGAATGCTTACACTTAATAAAGACCATTTTGGGCCGAAATTGATGCATATGTGTTCTTTTATTTACTTTTGCTAAGTTTATATACATTCTCCGCGTATGTGTTTTATATGAATGAATGCTTATTTACTGGGCGAACCTGGTAGATCTATAATCTTTATGCATAATAAGTACCACTAAGTACATTCACGAAGATTTGGACATCACTGCAGTAGTTATTTGTCAAAAGGATTAGATCTGTGCAAAGGTAGATCTAAGCTGCAAGGGTATTAGGAGATCATCACACAGGCCTCTGGATGCAGAAACCTAGTTCTACCATCCCCCAATACTGCTTCAAGTGAGGATGTAGGCTATGCTATGGAAGTTTTTTCCGAAAGGGCCAGCAATTAGGGTTTCATTTGTTGGCACAGTTAAAGTTGAACCTAAGCTAGGCCCCATCAAGCCAAAAATAGATGATGACCATGTTACAATAATTATCTTGTTATTTATATATACTAGGTGTTGTATATTCTATTTTGATGGAAATTTAATAGGTATAATGATGTTGTTAATTTGTATGGATTTTTGTTTCCCTAAAAATTATTTATAAATGTTATCCTCTAAAATATTTCAAATGCATTCATATGACTTATTTTATAATCATATAACTTATTTAAGAGATATGATATATTTAACTTATTAAATTGAAATAAAACATATTAATTTAATTGTAGGCAAAACAATAATCATTTTTGGAAGAAAAAAAATAAGCAACAATGGAAGCCAAATTGGAAGCCACACTATAAGCAAAATGGTAAGCAAAATGGAAAGTAAAACCGGAAGCCAAACCATAATCCAAACTGAAAGCAACTCTTAGTGTTATTCCTCATGCTTGGAAGCAAAAAAAAAAGCAACAATGGAAGCCAAATTGGAAGCCACACTAGAAGAAAAACTAGAAGCAAAACAAGAAGCAAAATTAGAAGGAAAACTGGAAGCACGAATAATATTACCAATTGCTTGCTTGAATAAGCAGAGGTGGCGAAAGATGCCATTGAAATAATGGCTGGGGCTACTACAGGACCGCTATGATTGATCCTGCAAGTGCATGGATCTCGAAATGCATTAGTGCGAAACCATAATCTAGATTGGAAGCAAATCCCGGTGCTAATTCTGGAGATTAGCTGGCGCTATTCCCGGTGCTATTTTCGGCAATATTCCTAGAGATGTTTTTGGCTTAATTTTCTGTGAAATTCCTGGTGCAATTTCTGATGTATTCATGACTCTATTTCTGGCATTATTTTTCCAATGCTATTTATGAATTAATTTCCAGTGCAAAATATGGCGCTATGATAAACATCCCATTTTACACCCCATTTTGTGTCGGATAAAATTTCCAATTCGTGAAATGAAACACACTAAATTCTGACATTATTTTAGGTGTTATTTTCCCATTTTGTTGTAGACCAACTTTACCACAGTAAAAGCACTTAAAAGGTAGCTTACCTTTGTACTTTCCTGAGTCTCTCTTGAGCTTCCTCACAAACTTAGCTTCCTCTTCATCTAATTCACAACATGAATCATCATGTTCTTATTTAGGCTTCTTATTTGCTTCGAAGGATGATTCCTTTGATGGAGGTTTGAAATTATAAATTCTCATGTCATGGGTAGTAAGAGTAGCAAGTAGTTGATCCAAAGTGAGAGTCTTCATATCTGTCATCTCCTCTATGGCTAAACATTTATGATTAAATATCTCAAGGAGAGATCTTAAGACTTTTTGAACTACTGCTAGCTCTTTTAATTCTTCACCAAGACCTCTTATTGTATTCACAACTTCATTAACTCCAAGTAAATATTTAGAAATATCTTCATCATCATGCATATTCCACTACTACATTTGGGCAGAAATTCTGACGGTGGAATCTGAAGGAACAGATAAAATCAGAAAAAGTGTAAGAAGTTGAATGTATTTTTTGGGTTTGTTTTTCTAAAATCTTGACGCTCGTCAAATATATGAAGGTAGTTCTTTAAAGATCGAATATTCAATAGAATGTCCCATCCCATCGATTATCTGACATTGTTCCTATAATCACACTTGTTGTCAAATATTTGATGGAAGTTCTTTTACCTTCAAATATCCAACTCTATATCCAATATGAAAATGTGTTGTCGACCAATTTATGGAAAATAGAAAATAATCGTTGCATAATGTTCAATTCCACCATTAATGACTTTTTGCGCTAACAACGTCTAATATGAGGACCACTTTACATTGAGTTTAACTAATTAAAATAATTATAACATTAATATTATAATTAAAAATAATATTATTAATATATGATTATATATATTAATAGTAATATCTATATTACATTAATATTAATATAATATTATATGATTATAATACACACACACACACACACACACACACACACACACACACACACACACACACACACACACACACACATATAGATATAACTTTGACATAGTTGCCATCTATATTAGTTGTGATTGTTTTGAAAGGTTGTAGGCTTATTTTGAGGTTAATTTTTGAACATAATCATTGCTAAAAGTTTGGTGACAAAAAATGTTACATAACATTCCTCAAGGAGACCAAGGATACGTGGGATCAACTTTAAGGGATTCTGAGGATCGAATATGTTATTTCTCTTGTAGAAATTGCAAGGGCTTGAGGCCAAGGAGAATTCTAATAAAATAAGATAAAAAACATTGTAGAGACTATGGACACATTAAGGCAAACATGAATATCATCCATTTCTAAGATATTTATTATATATCTTTGTATTGTAGATTTTTTTTGTAAATGTTTATATTCATATTGCATTTTATATTGTATGTATTTGTATTGTAAATTTCATTGTCTTTCTATTATAAATGTATTTTGTAATATTCTTTTGGGAGGTATTTGACCTATGTTTTCATCTTGATGTGGACTAGAAATATTATTTTATTATATTCATTATGGCCGATTAAGATGTTAGGTCGATTTAGGGGTTAATTACTTTATGAGCCTAGGGATAGGGGGCTATTGTTTAAGGGTTTAAGGGTTAGGGGTTAAGGGTTTAGGTGTTAGGGGTTTAAAGGCTTAGGGGAATGGGGTTAAGGTGTTGGGGGTTAATATATGTTCAAGGGGTTAATTTGGACCTAGAGGATTTAGAGGTTAATCATGGGTTTTTATGGAGCATTATTAGTAATTTTTTACAATATATTATCCAAAATACGACATTAAGAAATAATATGACATTATAATGATGATTGAAAAATAAGATCAATATGTTTTTTTATTATGGTCATGACTATATATCTCAGAAAGTTTCACACTTCCTACATGTCCAAAAAAGTAATATCTTTCTTATATTTGTTGTCTTTGTTTCTCGGTCTTACTTAAGTTGTATTTCTCTTTCTCTTTGTTGTATTTGTTTTCCTTATATATTATATTTGTAAGCTCTTGTTATATCGATGTTTCAATTTTTTCTATATATAATAATATTACTTTATCAATTGTAATTCTATAGTATGGGTCCCCTACGACATTGCTCGACGAGGAAGATGTTGTTGTAGTACAAGTTCCTGTTCAAGAACATGGAGCGATTAATATTGACGATCATGATAATGATCCTATGGAAGAAGATGGGAAAAATAAAATGATCAGGAGACATTTAATAATGCTGGAACAGATGATCATGATAACCAGTATGATGACCATGCTTTTGATTTACCTATACTTGAGAGGGAAACTAAAACTCTTTATGAAGGCTCAAAAACATCTCTTCTTTTTGTTGTATTATTGTTGGTCAACTTAAAGGTGGTTTATGGTTTGTCAAACACATGTGTGACACAACTCCTAAGGTATGCAATATATCTTGTGACATTTAATACTATATACATGATAACACAATTATATTTTCCATTATTTTTAATGTTAGTACGTTGATCTGCATCATTTTATTAATTTGTAACATTTGTATGCAATATGTATGATTAATATTGTTTAGTACATTAACCAGTGCAATTTTTTATGTTGTAGATTATTAGGTGATTTTTTTTTACCACTTTTAAATGTTTTACCTTGTACATACCAAGATTTAGATGTCGTTATGAAAGATATTGGAATGGAGTATCACTCTATTCATATATTCCCTAATGATTATATTATCTATTATAGAGAACATGTGTTGAAAGACAAATGCCCAAAATGTGATGAGAGTAGATATCAAATCAATAAAGTAACAAAAAAATTGCCTTAGAATGTTATTCATTATATTCCCATAATGCCATTTATGTGACAAATTTTCAAGTGGAAAAGCGTATCAGAACTTATGAGTTACCATGAAATGAATAGAAGTGAAGATGGTGTTCTTTGAATGCCTGTAGATGGATCTGCATTTAGGAGCATAGAGGAAAAGTGGCCAAAGTTTAAAAAATAACCTTGTAATCTTAGGCTTTCATTAGCAGCTGACCGTGTCAATCCATTTTGAGAGCCCAAATCTACTTACTCGGTGTGGCCCATTTTTTTTACCAACATGTTGTAGCAATTACAACCACCCTCCAAATTTTTTCCTATGCTTTGATTTTGGAGCCTTCCTTCCTATCCAGAGGAGCTCATATTGTATTGATTCAGGTATTCATTCTTTGAATGAGACTTATCTTTTCATTTTGCACTTGTGTTTGCTTGTTTTCACACCTAGCTGATCTTTCTAACTCAAAAATATGATCCCCCAACTTGGTCTCACAACAGTTCTGGGCTTGCCTCTAGAAACTATGCAATCCTTGAGGGAAAGCAGCCTTTATGATGGGAATTATGCAGTTCTGACTAGTAGTCAACCTTGAGGTCAGAAACTATGCATTCAGGGAAGGCAACCTAGCACTCAGCTTAGAAACTATGCAATCCCTCACTAAGCTCATAAAAGGCACAATGCATTGAGCTGAAAAGTTTCCCAGTTCCCCAGAACTGCATTGTCTTTCCCGGCAGTGTGCATGGAAAGTTTCCATGAAAAATAAAAATGAAAAAAGCTAAAAAAAAAATTATCCCTAAAAAATAGAGATCCACTTTTAGTATCATGAAGGAGGCAGTTTTTCTATTTTTGGAAACATCCACCAAGTGTCGCTTTTCCTTGATTTTAGGCATGCACGTCATAAACCCTAACTCACTCAAATACATTTAATTGATGCCTTTAGAGCTCATTTTCACTTTTTTCTTGGAGCCTAACATTCCTGAGGAGATCAAGGAAACTTTGGTGTGGTCATTGTCACCTTTTCCGGGTGAGTTTCACTTTTATCGTTTTTTGTCGCTTTTTTTGTCAATTTTTATCTTCACAGTTGTTGGTGTTTCAACTTATTTTAACTTGAAGAAGTTTTGTTTTAAGTTTTCATTTTCCTTTCACAAGTGTCACATTGGTTTTCCTGTTTTTGAACCAATGGTCGTCGTTGCACCGAATGTCCTGACATACTTGATTTTCCTTCTGTTTGATTATTTGTTGCAATTTATCTACATGGATTTACCCATACTTAGTTATTTTTGTACTCAATCTCACATCATCAGTCACTTTTTCCATTTTCCACACTTCCACTAAGTAGATTTGCACTCTCCTTGGCTTGATCTTGCCTTGCCCAGCTGGGCACTGTACAATCATGAGGCTCAAGCCACAAGCTTGGCCAATGGAACTGCACAGTGCATAGTACAAGATGGATCTAACTGCAAACTACGTATTTCTAGGAATCAACCTGTCACCTTGGCCATTGAGACTATGCAATGTGTAGTCTCTCCTAGTCTCTGCCCATCCTAGGGCTGCACATTGCGTAGTCCCAAGCCTCAAGCTTCAACCCTGGCTATTGGGACTATGAAGTGCATAGTTCCCATAGGCATCTAGTCCCTCTTGCTAATGAAAATTGTATAATCCTTCCCATCAGATGCTCGGTTTGCTGCTTGATCATGCCTTGAAAGTATATTTGCTAAAGAATGATGTTTTATTTCCATGAGTGCCTTTTATGTCCCACATGTACAACAATTGTTGAGCACCTCTCCAACAATCACTGTTACCATGGCACCAAAGGTACCTTCTTCAAAAGAGACCATTGAAAGAAGTACTATGGAAGTAGTTGAGAAAACACTAGTAGACTTGCCATTGTATACAGAAACTCAACTGTTTATAGAAAAGGGATCATCACTAACATGGAAGTAGGTTAAAGATTCTTTTGCAAAGGACTTTGAGGAAGACTTAGAAGACCAACATGTTTATCTCAATATCTGGCTGTCAGGAGTACACAAGGTTGCATGTAGATATCCAACCTTCCTGTGTGCATATGTCATCAGCCGGATTATCTCACACATTGATGAGAAGAGTATGAAATTGAGTAGTGCCGAAAGACAAAAGCTTTCTACCTTTAAGGAAGAAGATTATCAGCACATGTATCACTTTCCTGAGCCAATGAAGCTCATGGAATCATTATTCTATGCCATCCAAAACTATGTGAATACACAAGACATTGTCAAACAATAGGTGAAAAAGCCATTGAATTTTTGACAGACACCCACCCATGTATATAAGACAAAGTCCCTCAAGAAGGCCTACCATCTCTTGGTTATCTTAGCTTGCAAGATCGATGGTCGATAGAGCATGAAAATCTTTCCTAAAGGGTGGGAGGTCTTATTGGACCATGTTTTGAATGAGGGGAAGTCACTCAACTGGTCATATCTATTGGCTCAACAGTTGGGGGCCCATGTAGCACAAGCTCAGAGTCCTTGCGATGATGAACAAGAAAGGTTCTATATGTCTACATATTTACTGGATGCAATCTGTTCAAAACAAAAGTTCCTTGGCGTGAAATGGACATGGACACCATGAGTATCTGCCATGAACATTGATTGTAAGTTTCTTTCGGATTACAATCATCAAGGAGTAATGGTACAACCAACTGACCACTTGATCATCCCACTTTAGGAGCTTATTTTTGAATAATATCCACCTTGTATGTCACGAGGAGTAATGGAGGTGATATCATACATCGCAGATTGGTATGCCTCACCAAGTGGCACCTTCCTTAGAGTGTTCATATGAGAGAAGTGTCTGCATGTTTCACGAAGGTATGCCATTGACAAGATTGTCATGCAATAAGTGTCATATCATCTTTCCATAGGGTTTTCAGTAACTTTGCATAGGAAGAAGAAAGCACCATGGCCCACTCTTCCTTTGCAAATTGGATATACAAGATAAATAACTTGAAAATCATAGATGTCAAAGGAAAGGAAATAGTCAGGATTACATTCAATACTTGAGACTTTAATTCGTATGATCCCTATGGTATTTTTAAAGACCAATGTGTGAGAGTTTAGTTTTTGTGGATTGGCAGGGCATTCGATTGGCTAGAGGAGGATCTATGGAGGAATTGCTACAATGCCTGTAGACTCCGTGAGTTGGTCAGCTTAATAGGGACTTCAGAGGCTGCTCCAAAAACGTCCACAATTCCAAAAGAAATAGTAGCAGGAGGTAACAATCCCATGCATGACAAAGAAAATAGGAAGATTTCTGATAGTCCAGAGGGAGAACAAAGCTGCAAGATGAAAGAAGATATTATTCTCATGAAAGTAGCTTTAGCAGCAGAAGCAAAGAGGAAGTAGAGGGTATAGAGAGCAGAGAGGAGAAGAGAGAAAAAAAGAGGTTGCAAGAAGCGGAACTGAAGTTACATGAGACAGAGAAGAAGCTGAAGGAACAACAGGAGTTGAGGAGGAGAGAAAAAGAAGAGAAGTGGGAGCATGAAGAAGAACAAGGGCAAGGCACACTGATAGAAGAAACAATGTTGATACAGGTTGAAGAGAAAGAACACACGTAGGAGGCAGCCGAGGAGGAAGGTGAGAAGATGCAGGATTGGGAGCTTGCTCAGTAGATTGAGCACTTGATTGAAGTAACATATATGGAAATGGAACATGAGCCGTAGAATGAAGATTTTAATATGACGTCGAGTGGACCATAGGTCACCGTTCTGTCACCACCACCTCCAGTAGCGGAGTCACCCCCAAGCGAGGAAGGGGATGTTGTTCCCTTTGAAGATGATTGGGTAATGGATGTTTACAATCTATCATTTGATGAAGTCAAGAAGAGGATTGTAGAGGCATGAAGAAATCATTTTCTGGATGATCATGCATCACTTACATTCATCAGAGAAAGGGTGATAGTGGTGGAAACCAAGGACCATGAAAATTCCATTGCTGAATACAACTTGGCCTTTGCAAGAGAAACTAGATCAAGCATTTAGTATTTGACGAACAAGAATGAGAAATTAGCACAAAACTTGCAGGTTGTTAGTTAAGAGGTAAAACAACTCCGCATAATAGCACAAAGTGTAGTTTCTGCACATGTTTACTTGGAGGAGATGAGAGTAGAGATACTTGCTAAAGTATCAACACTAGGAGAAACCATGCATAAGCTCTATGAGGGGTTTGTGGTATGAATCTTGTTGAATGCGTGTTGTTGTGTTAATTCATAACTTTAACTTGTGGAATATTCCACATCTTAGCTTGCGATTTGATTACGCTCGTATGTTCCTTTCAAGATTCATACTATTATAGGCTTCCAAATGGAAGACTTCCTTTTCCCTTCGTGTGTTGGAACCTTTATGCATCGCACTTGACTCTCTGTATGGTCACACACTTTCTCTCACCCAAAGTTACCATACTTCACTTTGCACATTTTCACAATCAAAGCATAACATTACCACCCACTACTGGTAATCCTACCCCAAATGGTGCAAGGTCTAGTTGGGACTTCATATCGGGGAGATCCCTTGAATGTTGGCAAGTCCAGCACCATCAAAATGTTTGGTGCTAGAAGGAGGGCCAAATGACAAGTTGAGCCTTTGAATTCCGTTTTGAATTTCCACACTCTTTTAATGACTTCTTCTACAATCATAACCTTGACATGTTTTTCTAGAAATGTAAGTATGTAAGTGTTGGTGAATATCATAGATGGCTTGTCAAATCTAGAATTTGATGGCGAGGGTGAAACAACCTTATTTGAGCATACTGGTCATTTTCTTAAATTTTGCATAGAACACAACATCCACTATGAGGATGTTGGTTGTGCGTTGTTCATTCTCATCTTCGAAGGGCGCATAAGGGAATGGTGTCACACATTGCCTGATGCCTCCATACACTCTTTCGAACATATTGTCACAGAGATATTTCATGATTTTGATATGTATGATCGTAAATGTCTGTGAAAGAAAATTATGCAATTGCTAAAATCACCTAATGGATCATTGCATCATTTTCACAATTGTTTCATGCATTTTTTTTTTAATTTACTGAAGGTGAATTTGATTGGCCTTTCTTGATAGGGAGATTTCAATATCTTGTTCACATTCCAAAAAATCCACACTAGCTTGAACCTTTCGAACCTTTCCAAACATACCTCGGCAATAGAGGTCCTAAATCTGTGAAGGTTGAGGTTGTTGTTCCAAGTAACCCTTCGTTCCCTTCTCATCAAACAACTCTAGTTCCACAGGTTGAGGTGGGAGAAGTTGAGAATTCATCTGTTGATCTATTACCGTCTTTTTCCTCCTCACATACTCATAATTTTAGCACAGGTTTGAACTATGAGTCTAATGGTTGTGATGAAGTGTTATCTACTGATCCTCCAACCTTTGGTCCATATGATCCTCGAGATTGTGATGTGAAGTATTCATCTGTTTCAAATCTCTCTTTTGATGTTCATGAGGATCAAGTTCTAGATGGAGTTGGTGTTGAGAAACTAACCTGTGATATCATTTTCGATGAGTATGTGTGGGAGTCAAAATCTGAACAAGAATCTATGATGAAGGATGACCTCCTTCCTCTCGCACATCTTCCACATTATCCTGACATTTTCCATGATTTTTTCATTCATGTTGAATCTTTTGAAAAGTTAGTTTCTGTTGATGTTACTACTTTCAATCATTCTCATAACACGTGGAATGACAGTTTTTCATCTGAATGTGGAGAGGATAAATATTTTCTGCCTGATCCTCCCAATCTCTTATCTTATCTCTCTAAAAATTTAGAGGGTTAAATTTCTTGTTTTCCATCGTCCCCTCTTTATGATTCGTCAGATCATGAGGATTCCTTTGTTTGTAATATTGAGATTTTTGATCATGACTTTCGCGATCTTTTCATTGATTCATTTGATCACGATTCTGATTTTTCCACTATCAATCTTTCTAACCCACTGATATTTGATCCATATTCTAGTAAATTGGAACTTCCCCAAGCTGTCGAGGCACTTTAGCCTGCGTTGATGGTTATGTTCGGTCCTCATAGTCTTGAGGTTAGTTCCACTTTCGATTAGAAATGTGTTGAATCTTTCCAGGCTCCTCATCACTCTGTTGTAAACATTAAAAATCCATTTGTTTTAAAATTTTCACATCCTCCATCTGTATCACTCAATCCTATCACTCACTCATTGGAGGAGTATTACATTGTGAGAACGGTTGTAAAGTGAATTTTTTTTCCTTTCTTTATGTTCACCCATTTTCATAGTTCGGAATTTTGTGCTTGCATGTCTCCAGGTTGCAATGTGTCTACACCTCACCATGCACCTCAAAATTTCTTGCATGCACATTTCTTTCTTTCTTTTTTGTGTGTTTTTTCAAGCTTCAAACGTTTTGGTTTGCATTGTCTTGTTTTTTTTGTTTGATATTATACTTGTATATCTTTCTTGACGAGCATTCCCTCGTGTACATAGGCCAACCAATGCACTAGTGGCTACATTAAAAGTATCACTTCATGTGAGTCTAGCCTGTTCACCTTTAGGTTAGGAGTAGGAATATTTATTTTCTTTTCTTGTTTGTTTGTTTGGATTTCTTTCTTTCACTTTCCGCTCCAATTCTTTCCTTTCGTTTGTTTTCTTTCAATCGTAATATAACTTCCACATGAGATTGTGTTTAGCTTCTCAGACAAGCAGGGTGAAGTCTAAGAGGGAGTTGTACTTCTATCAATGCTTGATCATTTGTATATTCCCTCCCTTTATGTGAATTTTGCATTTCTTTTAGTCGGTGATACTCTGATGGAAAATACGTTCCTTTCAGAGAAAGTCACAAGTGAAATCACGATGCTTGCAGTTTTAAACTATTACTTCCTACTCTAATCTGTCTTCTATTTTTAGATTAATCCTTACCAACTAAGTTGAGTGGAGCAAGGAGGGGAGGAAAACCTTAAAAAATATGTCAAAGGTGTATATAAATATCATTCTTTGAAGGGAAAACCTCTTCTTCTCTCAATAAGATGGGATCCCTCTTCTGCTCCATGAAATAAATAAGTGCCTATGCACAATTCTTTGAACAAATAAAAATGAAAAATGAAAATGAAATAAAGGGTGAAAGAAGAGAAAGGACTCCTACACAAAGAGGTGAAACAAGGAACTCCTTCAGGTTACTGTTTAGGCTTGCTAGTAGCAGAGCAATGTTTGTGTTCCTGAAGTGACTCCGTCAAGGTACTATCCAGGCCTGCTGATAGAGGAGCAACACCAGAGATGAAAATTAAGACTCTAAAAATCTATTTTATTTGTGCATTTATATAATCCTCATCACCACTCGAAACAACTCAGTATGACTTGGCTTGGTATATGTGTTGCCAATGAAGAGAATGGTAGGGATTATATCTTTAACTCAAGCTAAGTGAAGAAGCTATGCTAATCGATGAAATGAACAATACTTCCAGAATATTTAAACCTATTTTGCATGAGACAAGTTCCATATGGAGAGCTAGAGTTCTACCAGTATGTTTCTAATGTTTTAGTGGCTACAACCACTCTCTAAAATTTTTCATATGTTTTGATTTTGGAGCCTTCCTTCCTATCCATAAGAGCTCATCTTGCACTGATTCAGGTATTCATGCTTCAACTAAGAATTATATTTTCATTTGTGCTTTTGTTTGCTTATTTTCACACCTAAATGATCTTTATAACTCACAAGTTGATCTCCTAATTTGGTCTCACAACAGTTTTGGGGTTGCCTCCAGAAATTGCAAAATCCTTGAGGGAATGCAACGTTGATGATGGAAATTGTGCGATTATGGCTGGAAGTCAACCTTGAGCTCAGAAACTGCGCAATCATGGAAGGAAACCCAACACTGAGCCCAAAAACTGTGCAATCCCTCATTAAGCCATTAAGGGAATTTTGAGGTCTAAAATGGGCCTCTTAAGGAAATTATAAAATAATAGTGGAAATAATAAAATAATATTAGATTACATCATCAAATTTTAGAGGGAAAAAACGGTTTTTTCAACTATTATTTTAAAAAGTAGTTTTATTATTATACTATTTTTTAATATTTTACTTTTTTGCTCTGAAAATGGTGAATCATCCCCCATGGTTGAAATCATCATCTTGAATCCTATTGGTTCTTATAAAATTTATTTTGGTTGTACATTTTTCTTAGGAGGTCCATTTTAGACCTCAAAATTCCCCTAATACTCAAAAACTGTGCAGTGCACTGAGCCAAAAAGTTGCCCAGTTCCCTGGTACTGCGCAGTTTTTCCCAACAGTGTGCATGTCAAGTTTCCCCGAAAAATAAAAAAATAAAAAAGCTAAAAAATAAAAAGGCATCCCTAAAAAATAAGAATCTATTTTTAGTATCTCGAAGGAGGCAAATTTTCTATTTTTGGAAATTTCCACCAAGTGTTGCTTTTTCCTTGATTTTATGCATGCGCATCATAAACACTAATTCACTCAAATATGTTTAATCGATGACTCTAGAGCTAATTTTCACATTCGATCTTGGAGATATAGCATTAGCAAGGATATCAAGGAACCTCCAGTGTGGTCGTCGTCACTTTCCCGGGTGAGTTTCGCTTTTGCCTTTTGCTACTTTTTCTGTCACTTTTTGTCATTTTGCTTGTGTGAGTGTTGTTTAACTGATTTATCTTTGTATTTATTGGCATTTCAACTTATTTTAACTTGAAGAAGTGTTTGCTTTTAAGTTTTCATTTTCTTTTCACAAGTGTCGCATTGCTTTTCTTGTTTTTGCACCAATGGTTGCTGTTGCAATGACTCTCCTCATATACTTGATTTTCCTACTGTTTGATCAGGTGTTGCACTTGATATACTTGATTTTCACTCAACCTCACATCATCACTCACTTTTTCTCATTTTCCACACTTCCACTAGGCAGATCTGCACTCTCCTTGGCTAGATCTTGCCTTGCCCAACTGGGCACTGCGTGATCCTTAGGCTCAAGCCATAAGATTGGCTTCTGGAAATGCACAATGTGCAATATAGGATGGATCCAACTACACATTGTACAGTTCCAGGAGTCATCCTGTCATCTTGGCCATTGACACTGCGCAATGCACAACCTCTCTCAATATTTGCCCATGTTGGGACTGTGCATTACGCAATCCCAAGCCTCAAGCTTCAACCCTGGATGTTAGGATGACACAATGCACAATTCTCATAGGCAACCAATCTCTCTTGCCAATGAAAATTGTGCAATCCTTCCCATCAAATGCTCGGTTTGTTGCTTGATCATGCCTTGAAAGTAGATTTTCTAAACATTGATGTTTGCTTCCCATGAGTGCCTTTTCTCTCCCACAGGTACAACAATTGTTGAGCACCTCTCCAATAGTCGCCATTACCATGGCACTAAAGAGAGCTTCTTCTAAAGAGATCACTAAAAATAGTATTGGTGAAGTATTTGAGCAAACACCAGTAGACTTGCTAGTGTATGTAGACACTCAGTTGTTTATAGAAAAGGGATCATCATTGACATGGAAATAGGTTAAAGATGCTTTTGCAAAGGACTTTGAGGCAGACTTAGAGGACCGGTAGGTTTATCTCAGTATCTGAAAGTCAGGAGTATAAAAGGCTGCATGCAATTATCCAGCCTTCCCGTGTGCAAATGTCATCAACTGGATTGCCTCACACATTGATGAGAAGATTACGACATTGAATAGCGCTAATAGATAAAAGCTTGCTACCTTTCAGGTAGAATATTATTAGCACATGTATCACTTGCTTGAGCCAATGAAGCTTAAGGACTCATTGTTCTATATCACCCAAAACTATGTAAATACTCGAGACATTTTCAAACATTAGGTGAAAGAGCCATTGAGGTTTCGATAGAAACCCATCCATGTATACAAGAGAAAGTCCCTTAGGAAGGCCTACCAACTCTTGGTTATCTTAGCATGCAGTATCCATGATTAGCAAAGCATGAAAAACTTTCCTCAAGGGTGGGAAGTCTTATTAGAACATGCTGTGAATGAGGGGAAGCCATTCAACTAGTCAGATCCGTTGGCTCGACAGTTGAGGGCCCATGTAGCACAAGGGCGAAGTCCTCCCGATGGTGAGAAAGAAAGTTTATATATGTCTGCATATTTAATAGATGCAATTTGTGCACAACATGAGTCCCTTGTAATGAACTGGACATGGACACGACAAGAATTTGCCATGACCATCTATTGCAAGTTACTTTCAGATTGTTGTCATCAAGGAGTAATGGCACAACTAACATACCACTTCATCATCCTGCTTTGCAAGCTTATATTTGAAGAAGATCCACCTTGCATCTCACGGGAAGAAATGGAGGGAATAACATACATTGCATATTGGTATGCCTCACCAGGTGGTACCTTCCTTAGAGTGTTCAGTGGAGTGAAGCGTATGCATGTTTTACCAAGGTATGCCACTCAAAATATTTTCATGTAAGAAGTGTCATATCATCTCGCCACAGGGTTGTTAGCAGATTTTAACAGGAAGGAGAAAGGAACATGGCACACTCTTCCTTTTCAAATTTGAATATATGAGATAAAGAACTTGAAAATCGTGGATGCCAAAGGAAAGGAAATATTCAAGTTTACATTCGGTACTGGAGACTTTAATCTATATGATCTCTGTTGTATTTGTAAAAAACACTGTGTTAGAGTTTACTTTCCATGGATTGGTGGGGCATTCCATTGGCTAGAGGAGGATCCATGGAGGAATTACTACACTGCCTCCAGACTCCATGAGTTGGTCAATTTAGTAGGGACTTTACAGGTTGCTCCATAAACGGAAGTAATTCCAAAAGCAACAGGAGAAGAAGACAACAATCCCATGCAGGACAAGGGAAAGAGGAAGATTTCCAACAATCCAAAGGGAGACAAAGTTGCAAGATGAAAGTAGATCCTATTCTCATGAAACCTTATTTAGCAATAGAAGCAAAGAGGAAGCACATGGTACAACAAACATAGTGGTAGAAGAGAGAAAAGCATATGTTGTAGGAAGTAGAATCGAAGCTGCAGGAGACAAAGCAGAAAATGAAGGAAGAACAAGAATTGAGGAGGAGAGAACAAGAAGAGAAGTGGAACCAGGAACAAGAACAAATGATCTGAAAATCACTTGTGAGTGATCTCAGTTAATTAATTAATGAATGAAGGTATTATAGACTCATGTGCTGATGTGTGTCTATGTTATCTTAGGCAACGGATCAATCAGATTGCAAAATACACAGACAATGGAAAATGGAAAACAGTAAGAGAAACACAGTAAGAAAATACAAGAACACAACAAGATTTAATAAGGAGTTCACACAATCCTCCTAGGCTACGTCTCCAGTCTAGCTTTTAGTGGTGGTCTTCTTTTATTGTGTCTTTAAAGCAAAGTTTTTATAGTGGGAGCTCAACTTGAGTCTCCTGAAACAAATAATTCTTAGTAGGGTGGTTCTTGGATTGCCCAAGCCACTGGAGTACACAGACTCTTCCTTACCAAGTGTTGACCTCAACGGGTCTAAATGGGATGAGTCCAATTTGGTACATAAGAAACAACCTCCATTTTCTGATCCGGACTTCCTAACTGCAAGTTTGCATCTTGCGCGGTCTCCATGGGCCTCAGTCAGCGCGCTTTGACCGAGGTCCTCATTGTTACTTGTTGGCTACAAACTGCCACTGTCCAAAGGTCTTCCTGATAGCTCATTGTTCACAACTTTTTGAAGTCTTTCATGATTTGATACAATCATAGAACTTTGATAAATTTCATAGATCTAATTCGGATCATGGCCTTCCCACTGAAAAATCTTTTGGACCACCAAATTTTGGTTTTCAAGCATCAACTAAGTGAGGATACAACTGTCTCACTTGTCCAATCTCGATCCATTTTGCATTGCTCGACTTTGAACCCTTGAGCCCAACTCTGAGGTACTCAACATCTCCCCTGCGCATCATTCTCACCTTCCTGTCCAGAACTGTCTTCTGGCAACTCATTAAGATATTCAGTTAACAGGTCATCAATAGAAGGCAATTGACTTTGCTATTTGGGATCCTCAATTAGTGAAGGTTCAAATAGTCTCAAGCAATCTGCATTCATGACTTAGTAGATGTGCATGTAAGCTGGTAGATCAAGGCGAAAAGCATTCTCACCAATATTCTGAAGTATCTTGAAAGGTCCATACCTGATAGGCTTTAGCTTCTTACCTTCACCTTGCATCCTATCCTTGCTGATATGCAACCAGACTTGGTCACCAACTTGGAAACTATGCTCCATCCAATGCTTGTCATGCCTTGCCTTGTATTTGGCTTGGCTCTTTTCCAGTTATTCTTGTACTTCCTGGTGGATCTCTTGGATTTGTTCAATGAACCTAGTTTCCCTATCCACATCATTGTGTCACTCAACTGTGGTGTCTTTACCAAAGACAAAATCCAAAGGAGACCTTGGTGTGAAACCAAAACAGGTCTCAAAAGGAGATCTCTTTGTAGAAGAATGTTTTGTTCTGTTGTAAGCATGCTGCACATAACACAAATGTTCATCCCAAAGCTTCAGACGTTTATTGCAATATCCTCTGAGAAACTAGATCACTGTCCTATTAACTACTTCTGTCTGGCCATCAATTTGTGGATGAAAAGCTATGCTTTTCTTCAGTTTGGTGTCCATCAGTTCCCATAGACTTGACCAAAAATTTCCCACAAATCGAGTGTCTCGATCATATACAATGGAAGTGAGTAATCCAAAATGAACCCATACATGTTGAAAGAACCATTTTGCAGTTTGTTCAGGTGTAATTTGTTTACTACAAGGTATGAAAATACACATTTTGCTGAACATATCCACAACAACATATAGATAATCATGACCTTTCCTAGATTTAGGCAGTCCTCCAACAAAATCCATGGAAACACTTTCCCAAGGGTGAGAAGGAACTAGTAATGGAGTGTACAAGCCTAGTTTTCTGTTGCTGGGCTTGCTTTTAGCACACATAGTACACCCTCTTACATATTTAGAAACTGTCTCATTCATTTTTAGCTAATAACAAAAACTTTGCAGTTGTGCAACTATTTTACTTACCCCAAAGTGAACTGATATTAGAGAAGTGTGTACTTATCAAATTATCTTTACTCGTTCAGTTTGTGGAATGCATAGCTTCCCACAATGATATAAGAGTCGGTCCTTTACATGATAATCCACTTCTTCTACTTGTTTTCCTTGACTTAAAGTTGCATATTGTTCAATGTAGCTCTCATGTAATACAGAATTATGTTTAAGTATAGTAGAAGCATTTATAATGGGTCTAGATAACATATCTACAACTTTATTGTGTATTCCCTTCTTATATTTGATGACCAAATGAAACTATTGTAGAAAACCCATCCATCTATAGTGTCTTGATTCCTGCAACTTAGTTTGGGAGTGTAGATATAGAAGTGGTTCATGATCAGTATGTATTACTGTCTCTTTTCCCATTAAGTAATGTTTCCCTTTTTCACACTCTGTACTAATGCATACAATTCTTTATCATATGTAGGATAGTTAACTATTGCATAATTAAATGTCTCAGAATGATAACATATGGGTTTACCGTGCTATGTCAACACTGCTCCCATGGCATAGTCACTGGCATCCATTTGGATCTCAAATGGTCTTTGAAGATAAGGCAATGCTAGTACAGGTGTTGTACTAATATTTTCTTTCAAGGTGTTGAAGGCTTTCTGCTATTTGCCTTCCCACTGAAACACCTTGTTCAATCCTGTTAAAGCATGTAAGGGAGTTGCAATTAAGGAAAAATTAGAAATAAACTTTCTCCAATATTATGTTGCCCCTAAGAAGCTTCTAACTTATGTAGCAGATTTTGGTTTAGGCCAGTTCACAATGACTGCCACCTTAGAAGGATCTATCTTCAATTCACCATCCCCTACTATATGTCCCAAATAATTCAGATATGTTTTGGCAAATTCACATTTTGAGAGTTTAACATAAATTTTTTCTCTTTTCAAAACATCTAGTGTCTGCTTGATCCAGGTGGATATTGGTGGCCACCTGCCAAGTCCATCTGGACCCCCACCATTTTCTTTCTCAGCATTTTCAGTTTCCTTAATTGTAGCACAACTTACTATTTTTAGCAGTTTTTCGGGTCCTGAACTTCCGGAGCCGTTTTGAGGCCCTAAACGACGTTTTTTGGGGAATCCAGGGGCAACATGGGTCCATGCAATGGACCGATGTTGCCTGTTCCAACAATGGTAGTTCTCGGATAGATCTTTCTAACGAGCTATCATACGCGTCAAACGGAGATCGTATGCCAAAGTTACGACCCCGGGAAATTGATGTACCAATTTACCCAAAACGGGGCCCACAATTTGGCTTTTCATCTTCTAAGGGTCGGTTTTGGAATGTGAAGGGTTTTCCATTGTTTCTCAATAATAAATAGGCCTTCGAGCCTCATTGTAATGGAGGTTTGGAACAGTTCAGAGGCATGTAGCCGCACATCTCTTCTCAGAGATAAGCTACCATCGCCCTAGCTGGTTTATTTCCAATTCTGGTTGTAAGCATATTTCAGTATTTTCCGTTAATGGAATGAAGTATTATTTCCACTGCATCTCTTTGTTTATGGTTATCGCATCTCTATATTTATGGTTATCTCTGTAATCTATTGCGTTCTTGTTTAAATCCGGATCACTGCTTAACATGCTTTAAATTTTCTTCCCATGTTTTGCTAAATACTAGAATGTCATCCAGATACACAATAACAAAATCGTCAAGAAAAGGTATGAGTACATCATTCATTAATCTCGTGAAAGTAGCAGGAGCATTAGTTAAGCCAAAAGGCATAACCAGCCACTCATACAATCCCTGCTTTGTTTTGAAAGAAGTCTTCCATGCATCTTGTTCTGCAACTCTGACCTGATGGTATCCACTATGCAAGTATAACTTGGAAAAATAAACAACTTCTTTCAATTGATCTAAAAGATCATCTATGCGAGGAAGGGGATAACGATTTTTAATTGTTATCTTATTCAGTGCTCGGTAATCAATGCACATTCTCCACGAGCCATCTTTCTTTCTCACCAAAACAATTGGTGACCCACATGGTGATGTGCTAGGTCTGATGAACCCTTTCTTGAGCAACTCCTGCATCTGCTTCTTGATTTCTGCGTTCTCTAAAGCGGAAAAATTGTACATTCCAATGTTAGGCAATGGAGCATCTTGCTGTAAAATAATATCATGCACTATTTCCTTTTTGGGTGGCATACCTTTAGGTTCTTGAAACAAGATATCATATTCTGAAACAACTTTTTCTAAATCAGCTTGCTGTTTAGCATCATAGCCCTCAAATACATTGGTTTTATTAGGTTTCCTTTCCTTTACCACCATCAGTAATAATTGTTTGCATGAATTTATCATTTGTTTCATCTGCCCTGAGTTTATGAGAGTATAATTATTCTTGAGCTTATTAGCTCTTACAAAGTATTAGATTCCATCTTTAACAAGTAGATACTTGTTCTTAGCTCTATAGAAAATAGCTTTTCTGTCATACAAGTAAGGACTTCCTAAAACAATTCCATATATATCCAAAGGAATTATGTCTAACTCAACCTCATCTACAAATGTTGACCCAAAAGAAAACTTGAGTTTGCACTGTCTAGTCACTTGTAGTTGTGCTTTATCATTTAACCATCCTAATGGGTATGGTTTCTTGTGAGGTGTAGTCACTAATCCAAACTTCTTTACAATTACTTCAGAAATTAAATTTACTTGTGAGCCACTATCAAACAAAGTATCAATCTTTTGATGTTTGGAAATAACTCGAATATGGAAAAGCTCATGCCTTTTTCTCTCATTTTCTTCATCAATAGCAGATTGTGCAGAATTACCAGTAGATGATTCAGAATTCTTACCTCTTATACCTGTAGCTATAATAGTTGTTTCATCTCCAGAGTCTGAATCCAAATCTTTCTGAATAGCTGCAGCAGTCTTCTTCTTTTTGCCCTCGAACTTCTTAGGTCTCAGCTCTGGATGCAGATTCCAATAATGCTCATCATCATGCCCATCCTTCTTACAGTGAGTGCATGAGGACTTGCTTTTCTGTGCAGTGTTAACTTTCCTTGGTTTCCATTTCTTCTTTATTTTCTCCTTATCTTGCTTGCAGTGGGTTGGTATGATCCCCCAACTTCTGGACTTCCATTCTTTCCTCTAGCTTCTAGATGAGTAGTTTGTACAGATACCTCATCTATACTAGTGGGATTAAACATGAGGATAGTGTGCCTCATGTAGCTGTGTAGACCACCAATGTACTTCAACAGAGTCTCAGGTGTGTCTAATGAGATTCCTAGAATCAAGGCTCTATTTCTGAATTCTTGAGTGTATCCCTGTACACTTTGCCCTTTCAACTGTGGAAGAGTTTGCCAGCTCATCATGGCTTGCTGCATGTAGGCCAATGGATAGAACTGCTTTTTGATTGCAGAAACAAATTCACTCCAGACAGAAATGGTCTTACCATGTCTTTTCATGTCAGCTTGGGTTCTGCGTTCCCACCAAACCAAGGCAGTGCCTCCAAGGTGTAGGCTTGCTAGCTAAATCTTGCTCTTATTTGAATCAATACTCAGTACTTTGCAATAAACATCAATTTGTCAAATCCAATTGTCCATTTTTTCTGCATTCAACTCTCCATCATATATAGGTAAATCAAATTTAACATCTAGTTTAATCAAATATGCCTTCTTTTTATGTTTAGGGCTCTTAGGAGGTGTGAGAAAGATTTCTTCTTTCCCTTTGCCTTTGGAGTGGTCATGAAAGAGAGACTCATCTTCTCCTTTGTCTTGTTTGGAGCCTGATGAATCTTCATCCTTATGTTTCCTAAAATCCCTATACATTTCCTCTACCATGGACTTTATGGCTAGGAAACTATCTATGAATTGAGGGTCTGGCCCCATAAAACCTTCCTCTGAAATTGTCTTCCAAGGATAGACTCTCCCAATTTCAGGGTTAGTTTCGACCAACTCTCCTTCTCCTAATTTGAGCTTTGATCTAGTTAGCATTCAATAGCTAAATCCAACACAAGCTTGTCTAACCTTATCAGCCAGATGCTCTGATATCACTTGATCTGAAAACCACTTGTGAGTGATCTCAGGTAATTAATGAATGAATGAAGGTATTACAGACTCATGTGCTGGTGTGTGTCTATGTTATCTTAAGCAACAGATCGATCAGATTGCAAAATACACATACACTGGAAAATGGAAAACAGTAAGAGAAACACAATAAGCAAATACCAGAACACAACAAGATTTAATAAGGAGTTCACCCAATCCTCTTGGGCTACATCTCCAGTCCAAATTTCAGTGGTGGCCTTCTTTTATTGTGTCTTTAAAGTAGAATTTTTATAGTGGGAGCTCAATTTGAGTCTCCTAAAATAGATAATGCTTAGTAGGGTGGTTCTTAGATTCCGTAAGCCACTAGAGTGCACAAAATATTCCTTACCAAGTCTTGACCTCAACGGGTCTGAATGGGATGAGTCCAATTTGGTAATCAGTTCTCGACAGATATCCTCACAAGGATTGCTCAAACCTCTCAAGCCTTATGTCTGCTCGATGATGCCTCAACTCCACAGGTCAGCTCGACTCTCTGCGTCTACTTCTGTCTCTTCTGTCTCCTTCTTCACTGCTCTCTTCTTTCTGACAATGCTTCCTTCTCCACTTCTTTCTCTGTATGTGTGTTCATGGATTAAAGCCAATATGACTCATGACTGTTCGCTTCCTCTTCCGCCTCTTCGGTTCGCTTGATATTGTTCGCTTGGAATTCCCAGCCTCCGCGTCATCGCCACTTTGTAACGTCTCTCAGGGAAGTGGCCACTTGTCCTCACACAAATTGTACCAGTTCTTCCTTACATGGTTTGGTGTTTTTGGTTACGTTGTGAAATGACTCATCCGCCAACTCAATGGTCAAATTAGACTTCAAAATTTATGTGCCGCAGCTTAATTCTCCCTGTAGATCCAGTTTCCCATTGGGCACAATCTCCGACGTTAGATCTGGAGCCCCCAGATCCTACAGTGTTCACTCTTATCTCACAATTGACTTGCTCAAACGTTAGCCCGTGATGAGAGGTAGTTTTCTCTCTCATCCACCAAACACGTCTCGTTTTCTATATAGAATCGTTAGGTCTCTTGCCAATTCTGCTTACCACCCAAAACGCCTCCGATATTCCACTGATTATGGAGCACGGGACCCGCCTTTCGCTTTAGCGCTTTTCCCATGGTTTTTGGCTTTCCTTGTGACCGAGCGCTCGGGGCCTTTCCTTCTCGAGGGGTCTTAGCGCTAATCACGCATCAGAAATGGCCTCTATTTTCCAATCCAAACTTCCTAACTACTAGTTTGCATCTTGTGTGGTCTCCATGGGCCTCGGTCAACACGCTTTGACCGAGGTCCTCATCGTTCCTTACTGGTTACAAACTGCCACTGTCCAGAGGTCTTCCTGATAGCTCATTATCTACAAGTTTTTGAAGTCTGTCATGATTTGATGGAGTCATAGAACTTTGATAAATTTTATAGATCCAATTCGGATGAACAAAGGCAAGGCGCAATGAAAGTGTTACGTAACCAACTCACAAAATAGAAGAAAGAGATAGATCAACGACTTCAAAAGTAGCCTCTTCGAGGGTGAAACCTCCTTTTCATTACAAAAATGAAAAATTCTTGGATGATACCAATGAAAATACCTCCTTTCTATATATAAGAGTCTATGGGGTCACAATATAATCATATCCAACATAACAATAATAATGTAAGGGCACAACAATAACAATAGCGGGATTCTATGGGGCACAATATTAACAGTATGGGGAAAACATGGGAACAACAATAACAATAAGGGGCTACGATGACAATAATAATAAGGGAATACAATAATATTATAGGGACCTAACTGATAGAAGAAACAATGTTGATACGTGTTGAAGAGAAGGAGAAAAACTGATCAACAACTGAGGAAGAAGGTGAATAGGCGTAGGATCACGAGCTTTATTAGAAGATTGAGCACTTTTTTGAAGTAATAGATATGGAAATGGAACAAGAGCTGCAGAATGAAGATTTTGATCTGATGCTGATTGCACCACATGTCACCATTCAATCTCCACCACATCCAGTAGCAAAGCCACCCTGAGCGAGGAAGGGGATGTTGTTCCCCTTGATGATGATACGGTATTGGATGTGTATAATATATCATTTGATGAGTTCCAAAAGTGGATTGTACATGCACAAAGAAAGCGTTTTCTGGATGATCTACATCACCTGCATTCATCAAAGAAAGGGTGATAGTGGTGGACACCAGGGAGCATCCAAATACCATTGCTGAATCCAACTTGGCCTTTGGAGGAGCGACTAGATCAAAGATTCAATATTTGATAACCAAGAATAAGAAATTGGCACAAAACTTGTTGGCTGCCAGGGAAGAGGCAAAACAACTCCCAGTAGCAGCACAACATGCAATTTCTGCACAGGTTTACTTGGTGGAGATGAAAGCAACAATACTTGCTAAAGTACCAACACTGGGAGAAACCATGCAAAAGCTCTATGAGGGGTTTATGACCGTACATAAATAAGTTATCCTGTTGCATGGTCCATAGTAGCAGAGCAAAGAGTTTGTTAGAACTCTTAAGAATATACAAGCTTCCATCACCTATGTGTAAGAATGGACAATGTGATACAAAGGGGCACCGCTTGACTTAGTAAACAAAATGAAGCCACATGCAGAGCTGGAGAAAGCGAAAGTTCGAATGTTGATTCAGAACAATAAGCAACTCACCTCATTTATTGGTAGAATTAAGGCCTCATATGTATGGTTGTTTAGTAGTTTGGATGTCTTGGTGAAAACACACCAGATCCCATTAGTCGGTTCACTCACCAAAGCCAAACCGAGGAACCAAGTCCAGCAGGAGATCGAAGAGTACTTGGAGCAGCTGAGATAGATTGCCACCAAGGAAGATTTGGAGTTGAAAAAACAAAACATGTAGAATTACATCGGTGGTCCTATCCAAATCAAAACAATGTTGCTCATGCTTTAGAACAAACTTGAAACTGGTTCCAAGACATTGTACCAAGATGCCATGGAGGCTAGAGTCTACTTCCAACTAGAAACCATCACGAAGTTTGGGGAAATGGTCACACAGTACTAAGCTTGGCACCAATATGTGACCAAGAAGCAGCAAATGGAGGTTTCTGAGCTAAAGTTCTCCCAAACTCAAGAATCACAGTGTTGTGTTTTGTTAGGTTATGAAGTTGTCTCTATGTTATTTTGTCTTATATGAGTACAAGTGTAAAATGTAATATTATTTGTAATTATGTTGCAAGTGAAATTATAAGTGTCAATATTGGAATATGAAGAGTCATGATGTAATATAATGAGTCATTTTTTAAAGAAGTTGAAGAGTCATTAGGGTAGTCCAAAGGTCACAAAGGGGAGTTGAAGATTCATGCCCTCTTGTTATAAATAAAACCTCATAACTCATGTAAGGGGATTTTTGGAGCCAAGATTTTGGCTAGGCTTAAGATTAGAAGTAGCCAGGGAGTATTGTGAAGAGCGTTGGATTCTTCCTTGCATAGAGCGAGTATACTTCTTTGGAGGAGCATGTGTTCTTGATTTTAATGTTCCGCTATTGGGGCTAGTGGTCTGTCAATGGTGTATGCATGAATTCAACTTTTACTTATAATAATAAAATCAAAGCAAACATATTTTCATGCATATGTTTTGAATAGAGTAATACTATTCTGATTGTATTTGCAATGTATGTTATTTAACTTATGCTTACGATTATGAAATATTTCATTTCCATTTGTATGAATCTTGTTGAATGTGTGTTGTTGTGTTAATTCATCACTGTAACTTGTGTACTATTTCGTATCTTAGCTTGTGATGTCATTACGCTAGTGTGTTCCTTTCATTCTGAGTCTATTAAATGCTTCCAAGGGGTGCACTTCCTTTTCCCTTCATGTGTTGGAACCTTCATGCATCACACTTGACTCTCCATAGGGTCACACACTTGCTCTTACCCAAAGTTACCATAATTCACTCTACGCGTTTTCACAGTCAAGGCATAACATTACCACCCACTTCTGGGACTCCTACTCCAAATGGTGTGAGGTATAGTTGGGACTTCATATCGAGGATATCCCTTGAATGTTAGTGGGTCCAACACCGTCAACACAACAATACAATTCCTCTGTGGAAGTCAATAAAGAGGGAGCACATAATGTTGCCAATGATTGTTCCAAGTATTAATTTGTTTAGAATAATTTTTTTTAGCACAATAACATCTCATTTGTCTTATTTGTTTCTTAGTTATGTTCCATATTTTTTTTTTACTCATATATGTTCAATTATGCCTTATAATTATGCTTATAATTTTTATTTTTTTTATACTAATATATGTAGAAATTATGTATTGTATGTTCAATCAATTAGGTAAGTACTAGGTCTAAGATATGAATGTATATATCAAGCCTCTTATCGATGAGTTAGTGGAGTTATGGAATAATGTCACTATATATGATATATCTAGACCAATAGTTGCACAAAGGGAATTTGAATTCCATGTAATTATTGCATGGACAATTCACGATGTCCTAGGGCTAATACATTTATGTGGTATGTTATAATGTTACCCTACACTATGATAGTGTTTATTTTATGAAGCTCATTTCAAGTATGTTTTTTAAATAGTTCGACCTTCATTATACATACTTAAAATAATTGATATAAAAATTATTCCATTTATGGTAGGTCTTCAAACAAAGGGTAAATTTTCTTGTACAATTTGTTTCTCGAAGATGAAATCTCATCGTTCAAGAAGCTTAAAAAGGGAGGTGTTTGATGAGTATAAGCACTTCCTTTCTAAGAACCATACGTACCAAAATACCAAAAAAACATATTTTCAATGGGAAATAAGAATCTAGATTAAGACCACAGAGAATGACATTCGTGCATAAAAGTTGCAATATAATAGAGTCTCTCATGGTATGATCAAATTGTATATGTATCAATATACATGATATGTTTGGATTATTTTATATTTTTATGGAATTTTCTTCACTATCCTAATTGTCATGTGGAAAGAGTTAATCTTGCGGACAAAACCAACCTCCCTAGAAGCCTAAGACTTTCTAGTGACAAACAAGACAATTAAGAGCAATCCTTCTCTAAACATGCATTTATCACACGAGAAATCAAGTGGTTTAGATCCTACCTGTAGTCAAATGTTGTTGTAGTAGTCCAGCCTCGTCGATCCGGATGAGCTCCTCCTTCACTTCGAAACCTGCATTCACTAACAATCAAATGATTACATAGCACCTGAATATCTCATAAAATAAAACATATTCAACATATAGACCAAGGAGTATATGACACAACTCATCAATAACAAATTGTTGAGAAGAATGGACTTATTTGTATTAATAGGAAACAAAAGAAACCATTACAACCTGAGCCTTGGTGTTGTGCAAGTTCCTCCCAGGGTCCAACAAGAGTTTTCCTTTACTTTGATAAGCTCACCCACTTCCAAATGAAACAAGAAAGGATGGGAATATCTCCTCACAAGCTTCTACAAGGAAGTCCTAATTCCAGCAGCATCTACCCTTTGGAATGTTCAGCTTTCAACCTCCCCTCCTCTGGCCCAATGCCTGTATTTATAATGCTCTAGAGAAAGTTAATCAGGTCCATCATCAATGGGATAAGCCCCTTTTTGGATGGGGTAGCTCCTCTCTTGATGGGATAAGTTCCTCTTTCATAGGGATACATGAACCATCTGGAGGCGCTCAATACACGTCAAACAAGCTTCTAGAATGCTCTAGAAATGACCACAAGTAACTTTTTTTAAGATGAAACTCACGCCTTTTGACCTTTACAGGAGTACGCACCCACCCCTTTACAT
>APFE031619451.1:0-10692 GCA_000404065.3 Pinus taeda | reverse complement strand
TTGGAATGTTCAGCTTTCAACCTCCCCTCCTCTGGCCCAATGCCTGTATTTATAATGCTCTAGAGGAAGTTAATCAGGTCCATCATCAATGGGATAAGCCCCTCTTTGGATAGGGTAGCTCCTCTCTTGATGGGATAAGCTCCTCTTTCATAGGGATACATGAACCATCTGGAGGCGCTCAATACACGTCAAACAAGCTTCTAGAATGCTCTAGAAATGACCACAAGTAAATTTTTTAAGATGAAACTCGCGCCTTTTGACCTTTACAGTTGTACGCACCCATCCCTTGACATACAGAGCGTACAAGTACGCAGGTATTATGAACTTGGAATGCGTACACGCAGGTAAGGTAGAGAGAACCTGCGTACCTAGATAAACATGTTTTTTAATGACTTTCTCTCTTTCTTGAAGTTTGACATGGAGAGCAGAGGTATAAGGCTTGCCAAGGAGGATAGTATGACTGTTGATGGAGCCATACTAACTGCAAATAGTCACGGTGACAAATTTTAGTGTAACACTAATTGACAAGTTATATTTTTGTTATACTATATTTAACTATGATTCACGTTGTAAGTAATCATGGCATTAATATTAGGGAATTTCTACGAGGAATGAAAAGTTATTATGAGCAATTCAATATACTCCCCTACTATGAGCACTTAGAAATTGTGCATTTGTTTGATACAATGCATATTGGAAAAAATGTAACAAAAACCTTATGGTGAATATGAAATGGAAGAAGAGATAAAGAAAAAATTGTCAATATTTGTAATGAGATTAAGGAGGCCAACCATGAATTGCAAAGTGTGATTCATTCAAATAGCAATGGATATGGCAAAAATACAAGCACCCTTGCATGGTTATTGACATAGAAACAAAACAAGAATGTTAAAGAGGGTATTAAAAAAACTGAATTTCCAGCTTGACTTTTTTCGAACATTGTTAGGTCCCTATACTACTAGTGTAACCCCTTATTTTTATTGGTACAACCCCCTTATTATATTTTTGTGCCCATGTAGTCCCCATATTGTTATTATTGTGCCTCATAGAAACCCACTATTGTTATTATTGTGCCCTTACATTATTATTGTTATGTTAGCTCTAATTATATTATGACCCCATACTCCTATATATAGAAAGTAGGTCTTGTCATTTGCATCATCCAAGAATTATTCATTTGTGTAATGTAAAGGAGGTTGCCCCCTTGAAGAGGCTTATTTCTAAGGCGTTCATCTATCTTTTCTATCTTTTTATGAGCCGGTTTCATAACATTTGGTATCAGAGCTTTGGATTCTAGGGTTTTGCTGCTCCAAATAGGTCATCATGGAATTTTCGCTATAACTTTTTATCTACGATGTTTTAGAAGCGAAAAAAACCCATTTGAGATGAACTCATGCTGAACCTCGGGTTCAAATTTCAGAGTTTGTCTCGCTATATTTGCGGAGATATGATTTGAGGAAGTTAGGGTTTTTTGAAGCTCCAGAATTTCAACTAAAACATGTCATCATGGGATTTTCGCTATAACACTTTCGCTACGAAATGTCAGAAGCTAAAAAAAACCCATTTGAGAAGAAATTAGTCTGAACCTCGGTTCCAAATTTTAGATCCTGTCTCTCTATAGTTTTGGAGATATAGTCTGAGGAAGTTAGGGTTTTTGTAGACCCCTGAATTACATTCCAAACAGGTGACCTTGGGAAAATCATCATAACTTTCTCTCTAAGAAACAAATTGAAATTTCATAAGAATTAAAATAAATAGGACGAACTGTAGTTTCTTGTGTATATTTTTTAGATCCAAAGGTCAAAACAGTGACATGTGGCACTTCATACAATTTCACTCTTCTGAAAAGGTATATAATCAGGTCATCTTGGGAGATTGTGCAGAACCCTTTCTTTGAGAATCCAATTTTGATAACACTAGTGGCACTGGAAAGAGGACACAGAGGGCTACTATATTGCAATTTTAGAAGTGGAAGAGCTGAAACTATAGAGTTATAGTTGTTTCAAGATGGAGATCCTAAAATCAAGAAAAGGCGATATGAGGAAGTTTGATGGCAAGGATCCAATAAATTGGATACTACAGATGGAGAAATATTTTGATCTACATGGTGTACCACTATTACAAAAAGGTATGTATTACATCTAATTATTTAGAACTGAATCAATTTTTATGGTATAAAGGGCTTTGTTCTCGTAAACCACTGGTCTCGTGGTCAATTTTCACGGAGGAAATGATAGCACATTATGAGATACAAAGAGAAACACCTTCTTTAGCCAATTGATAAATCTCAAACAAAAGGGTTCAATGGTAGAGCACATTTAGGACTTTCGAAAATTGAATATAAGGGTAAATTATATTCCAGAGAAGCAAAGGATTGAGGTCTTCATAGGTACTTTAAAATTTAACATTCAACATGAGGTTTGTCTTTTGGGAACCTGATTCATTGGAGAAGGCATTCAGGTGGGCAAGAAAAATTGAAAGTGAAATTATGGAAACAAGGAATCCCATCACTCACGACTATAATTATGGAAGCGTTTTTTCTCTTAGCCTTCCACAACCTACAAGGTTGACACCACAACGATTGGAAGAAAAAAGAGAAAAAGGGATTTGTTACAATTGTGATAGCAAATGCACTAAAGGTCATAAGTGTGCTGAGAAGAAATTATTTTACATAGATTATTAAGAGGAGGAAGAAAAGGATCTAGAAACATCAAAAGAAGAGGATATACACCAGGAACCAACCCCAGAGAAAAAATAAATGAATCTGACCATATCTTGTAAAGCATTGGCAAGAATTACCACTCCTCAAACTCTCAAGATAGAAGGACATATCAAGAAGAAAAAGGTTCAAGAAGTGAAATATCACATCGAGAAAGAAGAAATGAATCCAACCATATCTTATAACACATTGGCTGGAATTATCAGTCCTCAAACTATCAAGATAGAAGGACATATCAAGAAGAAAAATGTTCAAGAAGTGAAAGATGAAATTGAGCATCAAGAAATGAATTCGACCATATCTTGTAAAGCATTGGAAGAAAGTACCACTCCTTAAACTCTCAAGAGAGAAGGACATATGAAGAAGAAAAGGGTTCAAGTAGTGAAATATCACATCGAGAATCAACAACAAGTTCTCCAACTTTTAAAGGATAACGCCACTTTGGTGCAGAAACGAATGAAACAATACGTAAATCAACATCACAGTGAAAAAAGTTTTAATGTAGGTGATTGGGTATTTTTATGGCTACATCTCAAGCAAGTTATTTATGAGAAGGAAATGTTGGCAATACTACATGCACTTAAGAAATGGCGACCTTACCCAATGGGAAGACACTTCAAGGTAAAAATGCATCATGATAGTCTTAAATACTTTTTAGAACAAATATTATCTTTAGAAGAACAAAAACAATGGGTTAAAAATATGTAGAAATTCCCACCTATAGATCACCTGATAATGAAATATACTAAAGCAAAATACTTGATCTACTCCTACAATCAATTTAGCGGAAGCTTAATCAATTTGAGCAACATCAATAAGAACACATATAACTGATATGGAGAAATCAAGCACACATAACACAGAAGATATAACTAGGGGAAAGCACCAGTCTAAAACCCCATCTCTGCATTATCATACATGTGGAAATATAGCTAGTATTACAAAAAGAATCAATTCAAAAGCTATCATGCTCTCTCTGTAATAGATAGTCAAAGGCCTCTATCCAACCTCTGGTCTACACTCCAAGCCTCCTATTTCTTTACGCAATTCTGATTGGGGTCCAGTGTAGCCACTTGTGTGAATTGGCCTTTGCACACAATCACCAACCTCTGATCCAACTGCGCAGTCCTGAAGGAGATAAATCCTCATCATGGATGAGCTTCCTTTATAGGAAAAATATTCATCCAACTGATAGTACACTATCCCTTCTCTGATCTCAACTAGGTCTCTGTCTGAACTGACATGCATGAGTTATCTGTGAGTGAATACTTAGTTATTTGAAATACAGTAGTTACATGCATGCAAGCATTAACTAACTGAACTATCATTAATTTAACAAACTATTAAATTAATCTAACTGGACTTGACTCAGTTAACTGAGCCAACTAATTACAACTCAATATTACAACTCATCCTTATTTCTTTAATTGATGGATAAATTCCTCAATTAATAGATAAATTGTTGCATGTCCTCACATAGACTTCAAGTTTGTTTTTCCTTAACTAATTAACTGAAGATGAGTTAATTAATTAATTTACAAACTGTTGTTAATATCAAATTCGAATTTTACTTCCTATTTTTTGTCCAGGGACTGAATAAAATGGGAATCCATCCTGAACTGCTAAAAATAGAATGTTATTTTTAGTAATTCCATTTTTTTCATTCCATGTTTCTCAATCTAGCACTGGTACCCAAACTGCTATTTTTAGTAGTGCTATTTGTAGCACTTCTATTTTTATCATTTCTTGTTGCCATTTTCAACACTCCCTCTCAACAAGAAAGGATTCCTCTCAAACCCAATCCTGTACCTTCAGAATGTTCTGCATGCAACACTTCTACCAAGTGTGGTTGCTCTAGCAACTCTCGGAACAAAAAAAAACTCCCAAGTGACCTCTCTGTTGGGCTAGAAACATACTTTGATGCTGAAGCTCTACTTGCTGCTGACAAATGCTCCCTCTCTGACCTCTATGCTACTGCAACATCTCCATGTATCTCGCATCGTTGCACTCCTCTCTATGCCATCCTACACTGGTGCAACACAGTTGTGCCTCTTGCATTGTTGCAGCTTGTTAGCTCTACGTTGTCTTGGGATTTCTGCATTGTAGCTCTCTCTGCCACTCCATCCACATCTGTCTCTACCCAATCATTCAGTCTTGCTACTCCTCATCGGGGTTCCTATAGCAAAGTCAAATCAAAGAGGTTGGGTACCTCAAGGATCCTTCCCCTCCTCCTTAGGACGATCACTCCACATCTCCCCACCTCTTACCTGGAGGTATGGCTGCATGTGATCCCTCAACCCACCTGGCTCAAAGTTTCCCCCTACTGGAGGTCTCTGCATGAGTAGATGTCTCTACTCAATATCCACTCAGTTTCCCTTGTTGTGGCTACTCCACAACCTCCTGAAGCTGCTGCACCAATCATGGCTCCTCCACAATCGTCTAAGACTTCTTATGGTGGTGCATGTTGAGAGGTAATATACTCTTCCTCTCAACCACCAAGTCTCCATCAGTTGCCTTGCTGCTCAAGGCTTTGCATGCATCTTGAACCTCAAGAGCATACAGGTTCTTAACTCGTGAACCGATCTGCTTCACCTGTTTAGTGATGATGTGTCTAAGGAAAACCTTTCCCTTACTGAAGACTACATCATAGCCTCTATCTTCCATTATCGTGATCGACACCAAGTTTCTCTTTAGTCCTAGTACATACTTGACATCGGTCAAGGTAAGGCGAGATCCATGCTCCCTTTGAAAAACAACTATGCCTACACTTGAGACACTGTACTTTTCATCATTACCCATTGCTATGAGTATTTGGAGATCTTTCTACTCCAAAGTATTGAACAAACTCTTATTTCCAGTCATGTGGAAAGAAGCTCCACTATCAGGAAACCAACCACTTCTCACCATGGATGAAACCATGCATGCGAAGAGTGTGAAATCCAACTCGAACTGTGAAGCAAGTGCCTCACCTTTTGGTCCTTCCCCGGATCCCTTCTTGGATTTCCTCTGTGGACAATTTGTAGCAAAATGGCCCACCTCATGACATTGAAAGCATCGCAGTTTCGATTTGTCAAACTTCTTCGCACCATGGGAAGAACTGGATTCAGAAAGAGAAACCTTCTCCTTCCCCTTCTTCGCCTTACTCGCTAAGGTGCAGTTTTCTTCATTCTCCATTGATGAAGAACCGTCTCTCATGCTTCTTCTTTTCTCCTCCTGCATCAGATCTGACCAAAGTCATTCCCAATCTGGCAGTTTCTCTCTTCCATTAACCGAGTCCTAGTAGCTATGCCAGCTCTTAGGAATACCGAGGAGTGCAAGACTCAACATGTCATCATCAGCTATCATGATTCCTACACTTCCAAGCTCATCCCTGCATGTGGTGAGATTGTTCAGATACATAGAGATCGAGTCACCCTTTTCACACTTGATCTTTCGAAGTTTGTCCTTCAGTGCCAGCTTCCTCTGATCACTGCTATTATGATATAGATCTTTTAATGTTTTCCACATTGAAAATAGTGTCTCCTTCCCATGGAGACTCGAGACTATGTGATCTCAAACTCCCTCCAAAAGGATTCTCCTTACTCTAGCCACACATTTCTTCCATTCAGCCAATTCATCAGCACCAGTTGGCTTGGGGACTTCTTGATCAATGAAGTCCTTTAGATTGTTATCCTCCAGTACTGCTTCCATGTGATCCTTCCAGGCTATATAATTCAAACTGCCATCAAGGGCATGTTCGAGTCTCAAACCATAGAATGCCATAGGTGAAATAGAGATGTGATAAGAACTTGATTTCTATATCCAGGAATCAAAAACTTAAACTTATCCCTTCTTGTATATTGTTCTTCCTTGATCACCTGTGCTCTAATACCATGTAGAATTTTTTCTACAAAACCTCACTCTGATACCATGTAGAAATTCCACCTGTAGATCACCTAATAATGCAATATACTAAAGCAAAAATACTTGATCTACTTCTACAATCAATTCAACGAAAGCTTAATCAATTTGAGAAACATAAATAAGAACACATATAACTGATATGGAGAAATCAATCACACATAACATAGAAGATATAACTAGGGGAAAGCACCAACCTAAAACCCCATCTCTGTATTATCATACAAGTGGAAATATAGCCAGTATTACAAAAAGAATCAGCTCAAAAGCTATCCCGCTCTTTTTGTAATACCTCTGCTGCTCATAGACAGTTAAAGGCCTCTATCCAACCTCTGGTTTTCCCTCCAAGCCTCCTATTTCTTTGCGCAATTCTAATTGGGGTCCAGTGTATGCACTTGTGTGAATTGGCCTCTTCACACACTCACCAACGTTTGATCCAACTGCGCAGTCTTGAAGGAGATAAATCGTCATCATGGATGAGCTTCATTTATAGGAAAAATATTTATCCAATTGATAGTACACTGTTCCTTCTATGATCTCAACTGGGTCTTTGTCTGAACTGACACACATGAGTTATCCATGAGTGAATACTCAGTTATCTAAAATACAATAGTTACATGCATGCAAGTATTAACTATCTGAACTCTCATTAATTTAACAAACTGTTAAGTTAATCTAACTAGACTTGTTTCAGTTAACTGAGCCAACTAATTACAACTCAATATTACAACTCATCCTTATCTCTTTAACTGATGGATAAATTCCTTAATTAATAGATAAATTGCTGCATGTTCTCACATAGACTTCAAGTTTATTTTTCCTTAACTAATTAACTCAAGATGAGTTAATTAATTAATTTACAAACTACTGTTAATATCAAATTCAAATTTTGTTTCCTATTTTTTGTTTAGGGACTGACTAAAATAGGAATCCATCTTGAACTGCTAAAAGTAGAATGCTATTTTTAGCACTTCCATTTTTTCATTCCTTGTTTCCCAATCCAGCACTGGTACCAAAACTACTATTTTTAGCACTTCCATTTTTTCATTCACTGTTGCCCAATCTAGCACTGGTGCCAAAACTGCTATTTTTAGCAGTGCTATTTTTAGCACTTATTTTTTTAGCATTTCTTATTGCCATTTTCAACAAAATATGTTGGGTTATGACTTTGAAATCATCTACAAAAAAGGGAGGCAGAATGTTGTTGTAAATGCACTCTTAAGAAAGGATGAGGACATGGAAGCATTGCTTTGTACTATTTCTATTATCCAACTAGATTGGATACACAAAGCAAGGGATGAATCAAAAAAGGATCAAGAAGTGTGGCCACTCATTCAAAAGTTGAAAAAGATCCCAGTTCAAACAATGTTGCCAAAACTTTACGAGGAAGGAAAAATCATATTGGAACCTGGAGCATTCTCAGAAACAAGAACCTGACAGCTACGAAATCGATCAATTTCAGAGTATCTCATCAAGTGGAAGAACTTACCCGCTGAAGATTCCACATGGGAGGACAAAATTTTTGTATAGAAGCATCAATAATTACTCAAGCGTTGAGGACAACACTTTTTGAAGGAGAGGGGCATGTTAGGTCCCTATACTACTAGTGTAACCCATTTTTTAGTACAACCCCCTATCTATATGTTTGCCCATATGTGATCCCATATTGTTATTATTAGCCCCATAGAAGCCCACTATTGTTATTATTGTGCCCTTACATTATTATTGTTATGTTGGCTCTGATTATATTATGACCCCATAGACTCCTATATATAGAAACAAGGTCTTGTCATTTGTATCATCCAAACATTGTTCATTTGTGTAATGTAAAGGAGGTTGCCCCCTCGAAGAGGCTTATTTCTAAGGCGTTCATCTATCTTTTCTATCTTTTATGAGGTGGTTTCATAACAAACATAAAGAATATCCTAACAAAGAAGTATTAGGTGGGTTAAAAACACATGATTGGCATGCGTTCATTAAGGTATTTATTTTGGTATATATATATTTTATAAATTGGTGAAACATCTTGTTAATTAGAGTTTTTTTCCTACTAATTTGGGAAAAAATAATGATCGATCATTATTTTTGTTGCATTATGTTCTACCTTTATCTCTCCCAAAAATATTTGACAACAATGTCAAAAAAATTATATATGATCTTGGAAAATATATGAGGTAAATGGAGAGTTATGTGCAAAGTGTGATTTGTTCAATAAGTTGTTGTGTCACATATTTTTTTACTGCATGTGTTTTTCTTATCATCATGTACTATACAATTTTTTTTTTAGACTTGTGATTTGCTTGCTTCATTTGTATATGGTTTTCATCTAAATAAATCGATAAAGAATATATAAAGTATCGAAGGAAACAAATTCCTTGTTTAATGTGTGAAATGCAAAAGTATCTACCTCCAACATTTTTTAGTGCACAGGAACACTACCTCATACACCAAGTCAAGGAGATTGAAAAGTGTGGACCTATACACACAAGATCAATGTGGATGGTTGAGAGGAACTTTAAATCACTAAAGGCTTTGGTCAACCAAAGAGAATGTCTTGAGGGTTCTATGGTATATGGCATATCTAACCATGGTTTATATTCATCAATATAATGATGAAGTAGGAAAAAGTATTAATGTGTTGGATCACATTTGGGATGTCAACTCTGTGGACGATTTTGAAGTGGAAAACCTACTGGGGAAAGGTATAATGAGAAAAGTGAGATGTAAGTAGATAGTGGGGATTTATAACACATTTGAATTTTTTTGTTTTTTTTGTATATCACACTTATTTAATTTTTCGTCTTCCTGCATAATCCATTATTATGAAGGTATAACATGGTAACTAATTATATATATGTGAATTGATTTATTTTAATATAGCCAATTGAGAGTGGGATGCAATACATTTATACGTTGTGAACAATCAAGATTGGATGAAGGTATGGATTGAATAATGAAAAAAAATTAATAATGGTAGATTATCATGGTATGGTGTGTCTACATTAGTCAAAGAAGCTCAATGTAGTAGAGATACCAATATTACACAAAGGGAAATTGATTTAGCATGTGGTTTAAAATATTATCAGGCAACCATATTCACCCATCCTAAGTTTTTTTTACAATTATATTGATGCATATGGCATGCTTTTTTCTTAATTTTAAAATTTTGCAAGTATAAATATGCATGCTTATCAATTGAAAATGGATATTTTTTATGTGTTTGACGTATTGCAGTTGAAACACCACAACAAAATGTGGTGCAATGACCACATATTTCGCATCAAAAGGTTGGATGAAAAGATGAAAAATTCTGATAGTGGGATAAATGCAGTATATCAAGTTATCAATGTTTCCTCTAGAGAAGTTAGACATCAAGAACTCTATGGCAATCGATATTATGGATATTTGCATTATATACTTTTGTGTGAGTTTGAATCCTTCAAAATAGTCATGTTCGATGTTAAATAGTTTAGGCTACGAATCCTTGAATGTGACCTTGATAGAACTGTTATTGAGAATGCTAATGGATTCACCATGGTTGATACAAGGATTCTCGAGCCAAGATTAGAGCGATATGTTCTTCCAATAAAATGTGAATAGGTATTTTACGTAGACGTTCAAGGTAAAGCGGGTTGGTCATATCCTATTAGATATGATCCCAGAGGAAGGCCCGTAAAGTATAATGTAGTGGAAGAAGATGAAATTGAAGAAGAATATGATGTAGAGGAGTAGGGAGTTCATGCAGTGTCAGAGGAAGATGTCAAAGAAATTCAAGGAATATATGTAATTGAGACAATGCTAATTTGGATGAACTAGATGATATTGGCATTGTGTCAGATGAAGAACTTGAAGAAGTATGATGATGATAGCTGATATGGTGAATTATTTGTACATGAATTCTGAACTAGATGATACAAATGATGAGTTGGATGAGGAATAATACTAATGATATCAAAATGTTGAAAAGTGTGAGGTATGTATTTTTATGTTTTGAGTTGGTTTGTTCTCTTTCTTTCACCTTAAATTTTTATTTTCCTAGTTTTTATGTTTGAATGTTACTGTGTTTCTTTCAA
>APFE031619439.1:1283-13372 GCA_000404065.3 Pinus taeda | reverse complement strand
TAAATCCTTAGATTTATCCGCACATATTATTAATTACACCAAACACATTTTAAAATGAAATAAATTATCATATATAACTAATCATATAGAAATTTTATCCCTCTAAAAATAAAAATACAAATTAGAAATCAAAATGATTTACCACTTGAATCTACCCCTATTTAAAAAATTTCACCACCATTATCTAACCATGTGTTACCATGACACAATCGTCAAGAGCGGGAAATAAAACATTTGAAAACCATTACCTCACCACGCATTACCTTCATGCACAATCAAGTAAGGGTGGGAAACAAAGTGGTATCAAGTTTAAAACATGACTTTTCTATCAGACCATTAGTTCAGGGTGTACAAAGAAGAAAGCCAAAGAGGTTTGGCTTCTTACTCATTTCAAAGATGTTGTGAGTAGTTCAATAGATTTTTGGTCTACCCAAAACTAGCTTCTGCAAGAAAACCCTAATACGATCTCCCATATCTATCATTGCTTCACTTAATACATGACCGAGGCACAAGGCTTCTATGGATGTATGCATCTACCTATTTGGACTTGAATTCACAAGAATGAGAGCATGCTGTAGAGGTTAGGGTCTATTTTTCAAATCTACATGCAGGAACAAGACAAAATTACTAGTCTTCTGTGATTTGGAGGTGTTGCAAAATGAGGAGCCACATAGAGAATCTGTGGGCAATATTAATTCTATTTCAAAAATTCAGAAGCTAATGTAGGCTATGGGAGCCCACTATTTCTCTCTGAAGGACATTTTTAGGCCCAATAGCCATTGTACCATCAAGTTATTTGGTGCTCGCATCAATTTTTGGTGCTACAGGTGAGATGGATATTGTATGTTACGAGATCCTAGCACCAGATTTTATATTGCCTTTAATGTGTTTTGACATTTTTTCTTCGTACTCAAGGAAAATACTTATTAGGGGTAGGCTAGACAACAATGGCATGCAACAATGGGCTTGAAAATGAATTACTGATAGAAGAGATGAATGTTAAGGTTTTTCTACCCAAATTCGCTTATGCAAAATAATTGGTTTTCTTCAGATATTTTTTTGTAAATTTAATTAGCTTAGATTTGCATATTTATTCTTTTTCTTTATGGATCTAAACTGGAACGATAATTAAAAGAAATTGAGGTAAAGTGACAATCAAAGCAACTTCTAACTTAAGCATTATAAGCTGAAATTAAGAAGTTGTAGATGGATTTCAACATCTTTGGGAAACATGGAACGATAAAGAAAATGATTCTTCAAAGTAGGATTCGGAAAATTATCGTAACTCCATATCAATGGCTCGAACAACTCTTGACTAACATGAGGACATAAAATAAGAAAATTTGAATCCCCTATTTGCATCTGCTTTAAAGCAAGTTTCCAATCATCCACAAGTATTCTCCTCAATGTAGCAGCTAGTACACGTACAACTAGGGGAAAACCTTTACATTCATCTGCAACTTGTTTCCATGTATTCACTTTATCTTGGGGAATACCTTGGCCTTCAAAAGCTATCTTGCAAAAAGAAGCGGTGACTTCGTCAAGGAATAGGGTTTGTAATTTCATGGACTCTTGTGCACCCATTTCTCCAGCCTAGCGAGCAGAAAATATAATCTTGCTTCCGTGCTTATTGACAAACGCCATGCAAAATTGATTAATATCAAAGAATATTCGTAAATCATCTAAGAAAACAAGAACTTTCTTGTCCCTCATACAAGCAGACAATGACATCTTCCTATAATCAACATTAGTATAGCTTGGTAAGTCATGCTTGATTTCATAAACAATACAACTCTGCAAGTCGGCCAAATTAGGGAATTGACCAACTTTAACCCAAATCACAAAATCAAAGCCTCCTCTATTAACCTTGAAAATTTTGTATGTTCTTTTTAGCAATTTTTTTTTACCAACCCCGCCCATTCCATATATACAAATACATGAATGATAGGCTCTCCCGTAAGCAAGCTCAATAGATTCTCAGAGTAATCTTAGACCCTACCAATCCAATGTTTGGCTCCTCCTACAAGAGTACTATATATTGTTGTTGCGTGTAGAGACGACTAGCATCTGAATACAAATATTGAACTATATATCATTAAGGAGACCCTTAAATAGGTCATCAGAATTTTTTTTCCAGGCCTTCATCTATTTTGAGACTTTGCACTTGGAAGGGTCGCAATCAATACATTTCCAAGGCTATAATGAGCTAGTGATGAGCGTAATTCCTTTACCAATTTCAGCTTTTGTCTCATCAAGCGAAGATTTCAGTAACCACGGTGGCAACTTTTGCTGAGCTTGGAATTGATCATTTATATGCTCTATGAGCATTGAATAAACAACAATATTATTTGGAGGTTGAAGTACGTAATCTCTAGGAGAAAATTAGCTAGTATAATAATAAGGTAAAATCTTGGATTTTGTGGGCTCTTTTCATTTTGGGTTTAGAACTTGGCACACCTAACTTGGATGTCAATGTCAAGATTTTTTTATTTTTAAAAACATTTAAATCTATCATCCTTTGGTTGAATGTTGTCACCCAATACCCAATACTTACTAGCTTCTGGATTATTCCCTTCACTGCGTTGTATCATTATTTCTACTAGACTTGCCAACTATAGATACCTCTCACTTATACTAGGAAGCAATCAAGTAGATATTGCTTTTTACCTTATAGTGCCTAGTTTTTGAAAACATGATATGTTTGCACATGTTGAATACCTAAATACAAATGTATAATCAATACTGCCATAGAGACCACCGAACTATGCCTCTTAGACCACAGTGCCTCCACCCTAGCTTCTCCTGTCTCCACTTCTACTAAATCCCAAAAGTAACAAATGTCCAAATGATGAAAACCTGTATAACCTATCTAGAAACAAACTATGGACAGTTTTACTGAAGCATCTTGCATCTGAACTCTTGTTTAAACCAACCTCTGACTCAAGGAAAATTGTCTCTGAAATCATACTCTGAACACTAGCCTAATGAAATGTGCTAGCCCTATACCCTCCAGTATAACATGGAGAAAATATGGGGGTTAACAAGAGGGTAGACATGAAAGGATTGAGATGATAGAGGGAGGAAAATAATTGGGACTAAAATAAAATATTATCGATAGCGGCAGATTAAATGTGTATAGAAAATGATGCATACTGCAAATCAAAACATACATGTAATTATGATAATGGTACATTCTTTCTTGCAATAAAGAAAAATATGATTATGCTGATGAAATCATTAATTAGCAAGGGGATATTACAATTTTCTCTCTCTCCTGAGATAGGTAAGCATAGGCAACATATCCACCTTACTGCCAAACTCCGTAGAATCCATATATTTTTTATACAAACTCATTTTGGTTGGAAATTTTGCAACTATATCAACTTTAGACTCTATCAACTCTATAAGGCAGAAGTTGTTTTATGCACCATTAAAGTCTTCCATACATTACCTTCTCCATAGAAATGTGTAAGAAAAATAGTGCTTTATATTTCCTTGCCATTTTTTTTTACAATCAATAAATATTCTCAAATTTCCACCTTCTCGCTGAGCTGACCAAGCATGAAGTTTGTTTATTCTAAATTGGTCCATACCCACAACATTCAATGAGCTCTATAAATTTAAAAGACATGTTTCACTATTTCATATGTTTAAAATGTAAGAAAACCATTGGTTAACCCTATTTTAATTATTTATGAATTGCATTGGCAACAAGGGATTGATTAATTACAAACTAGCCTAAAACTTGGGACTTGAAACATGTTATGTCTTCAATATGGTTTGACACTATTTTATCCATCAGTCATTCTTTTCCTAAATTGTCTAACTATTGCTAATCCTTCCTGCTATCTGGAGGTAATTCATATCCCTTAATGTAGTTTGTTGGTTTCATAGCAAAGAAGTGCTTGTCATATACTATCACCAATCCTACTAATTAGGACTGCTCACCTCTACTTGTATATTAAAGATACCAGATTTTAGAATAATAACTACTCCAACATAGTAGTGTTTCCATAGATATAAAGCATGAGGAGTAAATTTTAAGTTATCTTTCTGACTAAGAACCCTTCTTCCTATTCCATAGTCTCATTGAGTCTTAATCCCTTCCTAGAGAATTTTTTTGTTAGAATTAGGAAGATATCTTAACTATCATTGAAGTGAGTGAAAGGTCCAAATATGGCTCACAACCAACTCCCAAAAGATTTCTTTGCCTTTCAAATTTCGAGGACAACTTCCTTGAAACAATATGTTAAGCATACCAAATTATCGCAAATATTGGCAATTCTGGCAATATAAAGGATCTGGCTTATCTAAAATGTCAAAAGCCCTAATGATACTAACTGCATGTACAATTGTCTCTAAATGGTGTCTAAATAAAGTAGTGGAGGAGCCTTTCCATTGTTTTCCCTTGTCATACATTCACTATTGTTGAAACTGTTGTCGATATTCTAATTGACTTTTAAGTGAGGGGAAGGTCCAAATAGATATTGCAACTAAATCCCAATAGTGTCTTGGGCAAACAACTTTAAATTTCTAATACATCTATGTGGAAACAATCTGCTAGGTATTCTAGTTTCTTGCAAGTATTAGCAATCCTAAAAATTTAAATATATTTAAGGTATTATACTCAAAAGGTCCCATGATTCTGGGTAAAGCAATAGAAATCTCTAAAGGATAGTTTAACTAAAACTTGCCATGGATATAGGTTCTACAAGCTTTGCCGAGGATGAAGGGAGCATCAAATGGTAAGAACAGGCATGAAAAAATGGCACCAGAAATAAAATCCATCTTTAACAACTCATAGATGATGCCATGAAACTAATGGATGGTGGTGATTTCAGTGAAGTAAATGATTTTCATTTCGACTACCAGCCTTGGAATTGCCCTGTTAGGTTTTAGAAAGTATGGGTTTATCTAGTGTGTACTAGTTTTCTCTAGTGTTATGAATGTGTCTCTTGTGCTCAACCTTATTTTGGTAGTCATACATTGATTTTTCTTACATGATATTCCATCTGCATATTTGCTTTATAAGACATCAAAATCAATTTTGTACATGTCTGCATTTTCTGTAATATAATGTTTAGATGTGATAGTGGAGGCTACCTATAGTTACTTGGTGTTGGATTACTATTCTCTAGATTCATTTTCTCATATGTTTAAGCCTTGGTGTCTCATAAATGCATATGTATATCAAGAGGTAAAGGATGCATTTGAACGAGAAGCTGGTAAGTAATGTTACATATTGTTCCCCCTAGTAAGTTCATGTCACCTATTGTTTCCCCCAAAAGGGATAGAAGCAAACTTGTCCTATTGTTTCAGTTACAACACTTCAGGTATGGGTAGCTAGAGTTTTTACAAGGGATTAGTTTCCCCTTTTCTGGTAATTAGGCTTCTTTTAAGTCATATTCCTTTGATTTTTGTCATCTATTCAACCTGTTTACCTACCATAACTTTTTTTGTCCTTGCCCTTAATTTACTTGAAACTAATTTGCTTTTATGAAACCAATATTTATGTTGAATTAGATTTATCTTCTTTTTAGTAGCTTTTGTGACCTTGTATAATTTATCTTACAACCAAATTGATAAAATCAAGTGCATGGGAGATTGTATGGTGATGTATATTGTGGTTTTAACTGTTGTAATCTTTGCTCACATATTTGAAAAGAGCAATGTGAACTTTGACCAATTTTTTGTAGGATGTGACCAATTATGTCTTCTTTCCCACGCTGAGTCAATCATTTGAAGACACACCAACTACGTGGTGTATGATACACCAACAAAAAAGCTATTATATATCCTAATAAAATACTAAAAATCGAATTGTAAGGTTAAAATCTGTGTTACCATGATACATACCAGTCATATTTTTGAAAACCTAGTATTTGGAAATGGTAAGGATACATTAAATAAAAAAAATGTATTAATATTTTTAAAATAAAAAAAAATATATATTAAGAGTTTTGAATTAAAACCATTCATGAATCACAAGATCTGAACTAAAGTCATTAAGTAATTTACAAATCTGAATATGAATGTTGACTTGAAGTTTGATGAGTTATGTAATACACTCTTACAATAGGACAGATGGAAGAAATAGATCGATATCAATAGTGAGATAGAGGATTCAGATTAGACCTTTGCAACTAGTGTTAGTGGGAAAGGAAAATGGTTAAAAAATAAAGGTGAATGTAATGGTGAAGATGTAACTAGAAGTTAGAAGAACATATGCCACTATATCAAGGTGGTCCATATGAAGAAACATTGCAAAAAGAGGCTAGATGATTAGAAAAAAGGTGAGAGAGGGTCTCAGTAGAAGGCTTATGTTGGGATCTCATAGCCCTTCCTCCAGGGAAGAAACCCATTGGTGGAAAATGGGTATACAAGGCTAAGGGAAATGTAGATGGCACACATAACAAACACAAGGTTGGGTTGGTAGCAAAATGGTACTCTTAGCAAGAGGGCATTGACTATGAGTATAACTTTTCTCCTACAACAAAGATGAGCACCACCTAATTAGTTCTAGCCATGGAAGCATATTTTGGTTGGAAGATCCATCAACTGGACGTGAAGAGTTCCTTCCATCAGATGGAGATTTCAAGAAGAGGTGTATATGCATCAACGAGAGGAGTCTTGGGTTCCAGTGGAGGAGCATATTTTTTATAGATTGTAGAAGACTATATATAGTGTAAAGTAGACACCTTGGGCATGGTACATTATGGTTGACAGATACTTCGATGAATAGGGCTCCAACAAAGTCCTTCAAATTCTAATTTGTATGTAAAAAGTGTTGGTAATGATATCATTCTACTGGTCATTTATGTAGGTGACATTATTATTACAGTTAGTAAGGTTAGTGCTATTAAACAAATGAATTCTAATATGAAAGATTTTGACATGATTGAGCTAGTCCTCCTACATTACTGTCTAGGTGTAGAATTTTGGAAAATAGGGAGCAACATTTTTGTCTCAAAAAATGAAAAATGCTAGGATTTTACTTGAAAAGTTTAGAAGTGCAAAATCGCATCTACACCTGTGGAGATAGGGTTGAAACTTTCAGGTAAGACTGACTCTAAAGAAGTTAATGAATCAATTTTTACGCAACTAGTGGGGAGTGTGATATATCTTGTTTCCACTAGACTTGATTTGAGTTAAGGCGTGAGCTTCATTTCTACATTCATGATGACATCAAATGTAGATATTTGGACTATAGTGAAGTGAGTGTTGAGATATGTGAAAGAGACACTTGAATATAGAAGAAGCAAAGGCCCTAAGCTGTGTTGGAATAGAAAATGATATTGGACAGTTTGTGTGGATGATAGAAAATCAGCTTCTTGATATGTATTCAAGCTTGGCGTGGGTGTAATCACATAGGCTGGAAAAAATGCAACATGAAGTAGTTCCTTCATTGAAAAAATATAATATCGAGGATCAATGAAAGGAAAAATTGAGATAGTTTGGATAAGGAGGATGCTTTCAGAAATGGTGTTGCAGAAAAAGCCAACACCCCTATTTTGTCACAATCAATGGCTGCTCATATTATCCAATTATCATGTTTTCCATGGGCATACCAAGCATGTTGAGATTAAATACCTCTTCATCAGAAACCTTATAGAGGATGGATCTATTGAACTACATAATTGTACCGCAAAGGATGAGACTACAAGATTTTCAATGAGTATTTGGGTTCCAATAAACTTGATGTAGTTAGCAGATTAACCAATAAGACAGAGTGTTAAAATAAATATCAGGTTATAATAGTCAATTAGATATTAGACATGGGCATTAATAAAGTCAATTTCTACTTTAGGCTATTTTATACTTTTATTCTTTATTTCACTTTAGTGTATCTTTTGGTCTATCCCACATTCATAAAGTGGATTTGACTTGACTAGCTTGTAGCCCTTTATATCAATATTAATGCAATATTGATTTTCTTTACATGTTCTTGTTCTTTTTACACTGAAGATGTGGTGATAATTAGATACCCAGAACTTGTATAGAGCAGTGGAAAAAACATGTACGAATATTGAGTCAATTGTTATGTGCCCTAGATATCATACAACTTTTTTGCAAATTTATGACAAAAGTCACAGATCAATGCAAATGTTGTGTAGCCATTCATAATAGGATGACAACCACTATAGAAATGTCCTTGTTAGGACACATTGTTAGACCTAGACTAAAGTTGATGTAGGGAAGAAATCATAGCCATCTACATGTCCTTGTATTTGCAGATGCATGGAGATATGTGCAACCCATTATTTCTATTTTTGCATATATTTAGTGGCTTATGAATTAATTCCATTATTTTTTTGTTGGAGTTATTTATTTGTTTTGGGAAATTATTGATGAATTTTGTTAATTAATGATAAAAACTATATTAGGGATGAAGCGGTCAGTTTACCTACCTACCAGTAAACCTTGAGAGTTACCAAAACACTATCCAATTTTGTTCTAGAAAGCATTTTGAAGATTTAATTCTTAAAATTATGTGCATGTTAGAATTTACCTTGTGATTTGTGAAAACCAATAGACTTCTAGTTTTAATTAAGTAACTCAATTAGGTTTTGAGGCAAAGGGTACATGAGTTGAAATTCTTAGCTTGATATATTGTCCAACTTAATTCCATTAAATCCTTTTATCGATGGAAAGAGATGGCAATTGAATAGAGTGGAAAGATTTTTTTGATGAGTTTACGGAAATATGCCCTTCAAAATGAGGAAAATGAGAGTATGATGGAGAACCAACAAGGACCTAGACCTAGAGATGAAGAAAGTTGAAGATATGACATGTAATTGGGAATTGGGTTACCATCCTAGGCAGCCACCAATCACTATGGCTAGTTACCCAGGTGCCTTAGTGGATGATGGTAGATTGGTATGTGGTCTTAAGAAAAAATTTAGTCATCTTTGTAAAATTTGGAATTATTTTACTAGGGGAGATTGGGGGGATTTGAGTAATGATAAAATGTGTTATTCAGTGTTGGGGCATGGAGGAGTGGTGGTAGAGTGGTAACACTCAAAATTGTTGTTTCAGTAATATTTGCCACTTTATATTTGACCAACTTAATGTTAGATGTTTTAGTTAGATGTGAGGTGGTTAAACCATCCTACCCACTAGTGTTGGTATATGAATATGTCACCTAGGTGTTTTAAGTCAATTATTATTTATCCTCTCTACACCACTCCCTATGTAAATCATGCACCTTAATTGTGTAGAAATAATTTCCAAGCAGACTTCTCTAAAGTTTTGTTGACATCAGTGGCTGCTTTTTGTATACATCTTTGTGTTTTTCTCCCCTCCATGTTCACATATAAAATTTAATATTTAGCAGTCTTATTTTAGGAACTTTAAAGGTCCAATTATTGGAAACAATTCTTGAGAAAAGAGAGAATTTTGTTACAAATTAATACTATGGAAAGTGTGATATCTATTCCTATTGAAATTTTTACTGTAGACATATTTATGAAACACAAGGGCTTTTGCATGCAATATGTTACTGTCTTTTCCTAAGTTTTCAATTATTTAAGTAGGAAGATGTAGACATATGCTCTAATCACTTGCATGCACACCAAATTGAAATTCATGGATATGATATGATTGGGAGCATCATAACATCATATCCTTAGAACTATCTTTTTAGTTTTATCTTATTTTCAGTCTCTATTTCGCCCATACACAAGGGAATATGAATTGGTGCTTTAAAATATTACATTTCCATTATGATATACTAGGGATTTACGTTTGCAATTTTGATCTTCTTATGCTTCTTTATGTATTATCCATCCGTGCAGAGATTGTGTTGCTTCGACTGATAAATTTATTTTTCCAATATTAAGAAAAAGGAAAATACCACTGTAAAATTTCCAATCATGTATAATTGTTTATTTCCTTGGAAATTATGTAGGTGCTTGATAAGGATGGTGGATTGTTTTCAAAAGGTGAGCTGGGTAGTGGAATTGGGTGGTCAATCCATGGGGTGCCCTATCATAGTGGAGAGTATGATTCAACCCCAAAAATTGCTTATAGAGGTCGGTTAAATTCTTAGATTAACAAGGTTTTTATACCACTCAATAACTCATTTTTGTTATTTTGAGACATGGTTTAACGTCGTCATGATATTTTGTACTGGTTTTCACCAATATTGTAGATGCTTTGTGAGGAGTGGGGGCTCTTCCTTGAAATACCTAACATCATTCGATGCTTGGGGCATATGATTTTAAATGGAATCATGGAAGCTTGCAGCAACAAGATATGGGCCTGCTTTTTTGTTGAGGTAATGCCATGGTTGTAAATAAGATAATTAATTCTCAGACCTTTGATTCCATGTAAATCTTCCTCTTTTATTTTTGTTTGATTGCTTGATCTAACTATAGACTTCAAGAATTAGCATTTGGATTTATAATAAGAACAGTGTATTGTTGGGTCCCTATAATACTAGTGATTACCCCATTACTATGGTAGTTGTACCCCTTATTAATATTGTTGTGCCCCTATTGTCCCCATATTGTTATTACGGTGCCCCATAGAATCCCTCTATTGTTATTTTTGTGGCTTTATATTATTATTGTTAGGTTGGCTAGGTTATATTGTGACTCCTTAGACTCCTATATACAAAGGAGGTTTTTGTCATTTGTAGAAAGGAGGTTGCCCCCTCGAAGAGGCTGAATTCTAAGGCATTGATCTATCTTTTCTACCTTTTCTTGAGCTAGGTTCATAACATTTGGTATCAGAGCTTTGGATTCTAGGGTTTCGCTGCTCCAAATAGGTCATCATGGAATTTTCACTATAACTTTTTTCTGCGTCATTTCAAAAGTCAGAAAAAAAACCCATTTGAGAAGACATCGCGCTACAGCTCGGGTCCAAATTTCAAAGCTTTTCGCGCTATATTTATGTAGATATGATCTGAGGAAGTTGGTATTTTTGCAGACTCCTTAATTACATTCCAAACAGGTGACCTGGGGAAAATTGTCATAACTTTCTCTTTGGGAATCAGATTGAAATTTCACAAAAAGTTACAGAAAGAGGATGGACTGTAGTTTCTTCTGGATATTTTTCAGATCCAAAGGTCCAAATAGTGACACGTGGCACTTCATACAAGTTCGCTCTTCTGGAAAGGTCTATAATCAGGTCATTGTGGGAGATTTGGCATAACTCTTCATTGGAGAATCCAATTGGGGTCAGACTGGTGGCATTGGAAAGAGGACAGGGAGGGCTACACAGGTCACAATTTCAAAACTGGATGTTATGAAAGTACAAATATACAACAGAGGCAATATCGAGCTCCTACAAAGAAAAAAAAGGTGTGTAGATTCTTTTAAATTTTTGCTTAATATTGGTTTGAAAATTTATTTTGAAGGAATTCAAAGGGCTAGTAGAACATTATTAATGGTAATTGATGCCCCGAGGAAAGAAAATGCAAACACCTAGTAAGGAACCTGAAAACTCTAGCATGACTCATGAAGAAGAGGAAGAAATGCTACATGATATATCAAAATTACAAGACCAAGTGCAAAAATGTCAGCCTCACAAAAGCTAACAGAAGCTAAGATAAATGGCAAGGAATCTAAGATAAAGGGCGTGGAAGCTAAGATGGATGATTGGAAGACAGATTTTAAGATAGACATGGACGATTTGAAGACAGATTTGAAGATAGACATGGACGAATTGAAGATAAATATGAATAAGTTGCTACAAGAAATGGTCACTAAGGGTGCGAGGGTAGTAAAGGAAACTCATGATGAGAACAAAATACATGTTAATCATGATTCCATATACTCTAATCTGGGATCAAAGACCCATCATATTCCAAAAATAGATATGAGGAAGTTTGATGGCAAGGATCCCGCAACATGGATATTACAGATGGAGCAATTTTTCGATCTCAATAATGTGCAAAACACACAAAAGGTACGTATGGCAACTTTATATTTGGAACCAAATCAGTTTGTATGGTATAATGGCTTTGCTCTCGTAAACAATTTATCACTTGGGCAATTTTTACGGAAGAACTGATGGCACATTATGAGGATACAAAAAGCAACACTTTGTTTAGCCAATTGATAAGTCTCAAACAAAAGGGTTCAATA